>OZ010674.1:9706202-9957750 GCA_963932185.1 Troglohyphantes excavatus
CGTTGACACATGCAGGTGTAGACGTCACGAGATGGGACAAGCGAAAGCATGAATTGCAATATTAGGGGCGCGCTTTGCAACAGGAAAGATGAGATTGTATTCGTGTAACAAAGGCGTCCCATTGCACGGCTGGCAGGGTGCCGATATGATGCGTGTTTAAATTACTAATTTCATTACTTTATTTATTTTTTTATTTATTAATTGTTGCGCAATTATAACACAGTACCAGGGATGGTTCAAGGAGGTTTTGTAACACCAACGGAGCCCTTATTTGTACTTATAATTTTTTAAGCCAATTTTGCAACTTAGGTAATATTTTTTCATATTTGAATTTTTTAATATTGTCAACTTAAATTTTTTTTTATTGTTTCCACTACGGTGTGAAATTTAAAATTTTGGGTGGAATCTCTGTGCTGCATTGTCATTTGTGCGTTTTTAGGTAATTTAATAAAATCGAAGCTATGTAACCTCCATACGGGAAAAAAAAAATCTCAATTGGTAATTAACTAAATTGTAATAAGGTGAATGTAGCTATTTTCGACCAGTGTAGCCTAACTAATAAACATAAAATCCATTTCATTATTTAATTTTCATTATTTCAATGGCCTTTTGTAAGGTTGGTGTTTTAGCTCGTTTGGCTAATAAACAACTAGGTTAACACATGGATTATCGGGGGAAGGGGGGGGGGGGGGTTCCGGTAACTGACATTAGGCTACTTCGGGGAAACGGTAGGGGTCATCCATGACCGGCAAAACAGACTTATCTTTGAGCTATCGTTCAACGTTACCGGTCACGCTTGCTATTTCACTAAATAAAGCTACTGTCGTGTCTCTTATATGTATTGATCTGAGAATATTATAAACTAACAATACTAGTTTTATTTTTTTATGAAACGTAGTTTGGGTTCTGGAATAAGTTTTACGAACGCGTTTTAACATTAGGAGTTGTGCAGCGTATATATAAGCTTAGTCCCGTCGGGCGTTCGTTTCTTGTTGGCTGCTTTGACGAGTTGGCGTTATTTCTTCTTTTTTGGCTTAGCTTTGCGAGCCCCAACGAGTCGCTTGATTAGCACGAAATTTACTCGTTTGATGAAAAGGCGGTGAGGGACACCAATGAACACACTTAAAAAAACGTTAAATTTTGTTTTAAAAAAATGAATCCAAAATATAAATTATCTTTGAAGAGGATGGTCATAAATAATTGGTCGATGATCTTGTTTGGCCGTTGAACTACACCCGTAATTATATCATTATTTTTGCAATGTTTTAACTATTTTGTTTGTTGCTACTAAAGCTAAGCGACTTGTTTAAAATATGAGCGAAATAGGTGGGTAAAAATAATGTTTTATTATGCCAATATACATAAATGTGATACAACCAAACATTGACTATCGCGAACAATTTGTGACCACCCTGTACATCTTAACATAATATCTAAAACAATTATGATGGAGTGATCAATACGTTAAGACCATCACGAACGTGTTCAATAATACTTAACCGCTGTACCTTAATACTTAATTTCCTTACATATGACCTTATTCTTGTAAATTACAGACACCAATTGAATTCCGGAAATCTTCTTCACACCAATCACTGCACCAAATGACTCCCGTGCGACCCAAACAGATCATAATTTGAAAGCGACCACGCAGTCCGGGAGACGATGGGGACCTTTCGAGAAATTCTGAAGTATTCAAATATGAATCTGGGTGAGACATTAAAGGGTGGGGCGTGTTTCGGCACTGCAGCTGCCATCTTATTGGCATAAGTTGCGGAATCCCTTTTCTTGAAGACCTCCAAGTCTGGCGGGACTAAACATTATTCTGGGAAACGCCTTGATTGATCTCGCCCGATATTTGGGTCGGTATTTAGTCCCTATGTGCTAATTTGGGATGGAAAAGGGCAAATGATGATCTCACACTTATTTCTGGTGGCATTAGAGATGAGTTTTTAAACATCTTTGCGAAGGGAAGACGGAATATTTTTAATATGTATCAGTATTATGTGAATACTACAGATCATATTTTAAGGAATTTTCACTGATGGGGGCAAATGCTTATCATGAACTATAGAAAAGACAGTTGAGCCTTGATGTTAATAATAACTTTGTGTTTTTAGTGCCAAAAAAAAAATTATATATATATATATATATATATATTGTCAATTCAAACTAAATAAATGTACTTAATTAAAAAAAAATTATTAATGATTTTCCCTATAGAAAATATTTAGTACAGAAATAAAAGATTTTTTTGTGTGTCAAATCCACACGAGTAGTGTGGATTTTCTTAGTACTGGTGGGGAAATTGCCCCACTAACTCTTTGTTAAAATATTCCCTGGACTAACAATATGGCTCGGTGTTGCTCGTGGTCAATTTGCGAAGTAAGGGCTGCGCGATTTTTTTTTAATTTGTTAGCGTAGCCAGGCGCATATCACTCTTTATACACTGTAAAAAATAAACTTTATCAAAATCGAGATTGATTAAATTACTTTAAGTATTTTTCGAGATACTTAAATCTAGTACTTTTTAAATTTATGTTTTCGACTTTACATGATATTGCGACTACAAATTGAACTGATGTTTTTGTAAAATGTTTTTTTGATATAAAAATTTGAATAATATAATTTGGTTTAAAAAAATCTTTGCGAATTTTAGCCTTGTACTATAATGTCGATAAAAAATGTATTCTGCAAAATTAAAAGTAAAGCACTTGGCGATGTCGCTTCAATGCCAATTGGTGTTGAAAACCTATATTATTTTTAAAAGTTGCATATTTTTTTTGTATAAAATTTAATCTTTCAGTAACTATAAACGCATGTCGTAAACTTCACATTCATTAGCTTTAATACTGACAATGCAATAATATTTAAATATATATATATTGCATTCTTCCAAAAGGAAATAATTTATCGTATTTGGCGGAAGTTGTTTTTTGTGTGTCAATTGGCGACCGCGGTCTATATATCCGTCTTTGAGCATAATTTATGAAGAAAAATAAATTAGGAATTATTTTTATTTACAATTGTTCAACCTGCAATTTCAAATAATTGTAAAATATAATTTTAAATATGCCCACGTCAATATGTACTGACAATATTTCTTTTAAAAATTAATTGTCAAATAATCATTTTTGAATTTTAATAAAATGTTTTTAAAGCGAAACTTTTAAAATAAGCTACATACGGAGGTATAAATTTCGATACTCTAAATTAAACTTTTAGGGTGGCACATTCCGACACTATAGCGCTGTTCCACTTCGTAACAAATAGCACTATTGGCATGAATGTAATTACGTTGGATAGGAAATTAGGCACCGACGTGCTTAAGATCTTGAAACAAAGAAATGTTCAGGGCATGAATGGATACCCATGGCAATAACATTTTCTTATTATTTAAATTATCAAAATATAATAATATGTTTACTATTTTCCGACTAATTTCACTGTTTTGCTATTGTGTTGTTATATTTTGTCCATGTTGACATTAATTTTAACTATTTGCCACTAATTTCACTAATTGACATTAATTTTATTATTTGGACACTAATTTCGGCATTTTGATTATGTTTTTAAATACAGGACCATATTTTAGCTCATTTGGCGCCATTCTTTTCATTTGGCGATATTTTTAATTCATTTGGCAACATTTGTGCGATATTTACTCATCAGCCAATCAAAATGCATCCTTTATCCAAGTATTGTAGAAAAATATTTCTAGTCGCCAAGGTATTTTTAACAATGTTGTTATGAAGGGAACATCTACATGTAAATTTCCAATAGGAATAACGTATAGGAAAAACGGAAAAAGTTCTATAACTTTTGAACGACTGCAGATATCCTGATGAAACAAAGTGCAGATTTTAGGTTGAGACAATTTTGTTAAAATGGCGCAAATTTTGTGAAAATCCGTTAAGTCGTTTTTGTAGAACCGGATAAAGAGACAGACAGACAGGCAAAAAAATTGTGATTTTCTGAATCAATGTATCCTAATTCGTGAAGAAAACTCAAAATGAGTGGTTTTGTTCGAATCCACAGACAGACACTCCATTCTTATATGAACTGATGTAAGATGTATCGTGTATTTATTAGAAGGCTGTGTCTTAATATTATACGATTTTCAGCGCTAATATAGCTCCAAAGAGGTGGCTATCAATTCTCTATGTAGCATAGGCGCACGAAATGGAGGGGCTCGAGGGGCATACGTATTTCATACATAATATTTCAACTTTATGTCAAACTGAACTTAATTACGTAATATAACCAGATTTTATCTGTAAATATGATTCTTTAATAATTTTTTTCAAATTCCGATAGTTTTTTTATTTTTTCATTTAACATATAAAAAAATTTGAGTTTGTTAATCCCTAGAGTGCAAGGAACAAAATTAGACTTAAACTCTTTCTGATTTAAAAATATTCCCTACAATAGGCTCAGCAACATTATTGAGAGGAGCCTCTTTCTTGATACTTTCAAAGACTGAAACACATAGCATATTAAGTTGGTTTTTTTTAAAATTATTTTAAGTACGCCCTTAAGTGTGGGCTCGTGTCTTATGGACATATTTTTTAATTATTTAAAATGTGGCGAATTTTTTTTTTATAGCAGAACTTATTACTTAAGTTATTTAGATATAATATATTCTAATTTGCTGGATACTTCAAAATTAAAAATGCATTTAAGAAGAAAAATTAATTGTTTCCATTTTTTTTTAAATTTATTTTCTTTCACTTTCAGTATAAATAATAATAATCCAGCTCCATCCTCGCTGAATACATATCCAAAAGCAGCTATATTCAGTGGACGTTATTTTTTATTGGTTGGAATGTGAATATATAGAAGGTTTTATTTCTTGAATAAAAACAAAATGACAACCCGTATATATATACAAACCAATTACATTTTTAATCCAGCAACTCACACCATATTATGATGCAATCTAGGTTGAACCAAAAATCCTTAATCCAGAATAGCGCGCAGTTTCTACCAATAGATGGTGCAATCTCCTAAACTGCAACCGAAATCTTCGCTGAATCTACAAACCGAGGAATTCCCTAAATCCTCTTGCATTAGGGGTCCGGTTGCATAGTGAATAAATGCGTTCAGCTGGTAATCCTATGATTGCTAGTTAGAGTCCGTGCGGTGGACTTGACAAAAAAAGTTTTAAAAAAAGTAGTGATCTTGCGATCGAAGAGTTTCCAGCTTCTCTTCAAAAATACTAGAAATTCTTCTAAAAACATCCGAGAAATTATAATGGGGTGTATACGAGACTGGCATACGATAAATCTGATTAAGATCCAATCTCCTGACCCCTATTGAGGTTGCGTCGGGTGCGAGCTCAGGTGTTGTATTCATTATCTGACCATGTTTCCAAAATACGAGTCATCGTTCCCGGATCTTTCCTTCGAAGTAGACCTCGAACCGTCGCCAATAGCCCACTGTTCATCTCTAGTACAACGTTAATTATCCGAAACCTACGAAGTAGACACGAACCGTCGCTGATAGCTCACTGTGCAGCAGCTCTAGTGCAATGTTTATTTTCCAACCAACTCACACTTTCACTGTTTGGATTACTTACACTTTAGTTTCTATGAATGGCATCTGGGAAGTTTAGCACCTGTAAGTCGTAAGCACAACAAAGCGGGTTTTTTCATGTTTTGTGTTTGCATTCATAGTTTACGCTAAGTTTGTGATGGACTTTGGGGCGAAAATTTTGATTATATGTTTGGTTTTTCATGAATCAATAGAACATTGTTGGTGTTTTATTGGATTGGTCTGAACTGTTAATGTATAAAGCGAATACCGTTTCTGTACAGATAAATAGGTACTTTTGCAAACTACAATAGTGAACACAGCAAAAAAAATCAGCACAAACCTTCAAACAAATTGTAAAATTAAAGGTTTTATGCGCGATAATTGCAGTTTTTTGCAATATTTATTAAATTAACCAAAGGTTGTTTCAATATCCTTCATAAAACCTTTTAAAAAAAAACCTGCCAAAAACTTTGTAATTTGAAATTATTGATGTAAAAACGCAGATTTTTTTAAAAAAAGATTTTATGCATGAAAATTAAAAACTTAATTAAAAAATGCTGTTCTTTTTTTCGATAAATTTTTATTTTTTACAATTTGGATAAAGGTTTTATGCTGACTTTTTTGCTGTGAAGCTATCTGTAGAACTTTCCATTGTTCTTTATACTTTAATTCTTAAATATTTTTTTGTAAAAAAAAAATTAGCTTTAAAGAAGCCCATTATTATTCAACTGAATCATTGTATAATGTTAAATTCATATGTTCTCCCAAATTAAAGCTAGCATACTGAATCCACGTTAGCCATTAAATTGTATTAATCTGATAGTTTTCAGCCACATTTATATTTTATTTAAATGAAATAATTTTACTTATTAACAACATTTATGAATAAATTAAGTTTTTTAATCTTTATTATTGCTTTTAGAGGAACAAGAACGTGTTCAGAAGAAAGTCTTCACAAACTGGACAAATCACTATTTAGCCCAGGTATGTGTTATTTCTGTATTTACCTTTACTATTTTCAAGATAAAAAATTTAAATAATATCTGTTCCAAAACATTTAGATTAGAAATAATATTCTTTTTCTTAAATGGTTTTATTATTACTCCTTTCTAAACATTGGTTGCCATTATAATGTATTTTAATAATTAGAGACACATCAAAGGAAAGATCCATCAAGCAATACATATCAAATGCATAGTTTACCAAATGAAGTATTGTAATCTTCAGTAGTGATATCAGTAATTTCAAATAAAAAAAATTATTATCTGTTAAGAATTGTTTATAATAATTTTAATATTCTACGTTAAAGAATTTGCTTTGCCAATTTGAATATCGTAAAATCAAAGTGATCTCTAATCTTCATAACTATAAATGTTAGTAAATTTATACATTATTGTAGAAGCACTTCCGAACTATGTTGTTCCCATATATCCACCCTTTGGCTCTTTAAAGATACTTTATTTTTTCTAGTCTCTATTATGCTACTTTTTTACTCCATGAGGGCCTGTATTTTTTTTTTTAATTGGCACACACCTGGAAAACCTGAGATTATTATGGGAAACAAAAAAAATTTAATGAATGGAAAGCAAAGTAAAAAAAAAAAATTCAATAAAAATCGAGGAATTTTTCTAAAATTTTTAGATAAATGTGCCTTGTTATATACTTGTTCAGTCTTATTGGAATAATTTTTTTTATGCTTTTACGTTATAAAAATATAAATTGTAAAAATGCCAATTTTTAGTACTTTGCTAGTTGTCTGTAATAATAATTTACAGGCACTGGGAACGTCCATTGTTACTCTTGTGACGGTCAGAGAAAATTTTCATATAAACGTACATTTTTTACAATACTAAACATATTTAGGATAAAATTCAAAATTACTATTTAAAAGTTCATGTCATTCCGCTTCATAAAACATATCTAATATGTAATTTAGTATATTTTTGTTGTCTAGGAAATAAATCAAAATTTTGTTACTCTTGTGACCACTGGAAAAGGCAAAATACAAAAAGTGTTTTTAAGGTAGAATTCCTGTGAATTATATGAGAATACAAAACTCAAATTTACACACATAATAGAGCAATTATATCTCTTCAAAAGGGAAAAACTTTTGAATCTCTTTGACAAAATCTGAATTAATGGCATTGTTTTAAGTAAAAGGCTAAGCGTTACTCTTGTGACTTTTTGTCCACAATTGAATTTGTGCTTAAAAACCTCAAAAAATCATTAATATATGAACTAATTCTCAATTTTTTTTAATATATAACAGTTTTAAACATTGATAGGAGTCTAAAAAAGCTTAAAAGGGTATAGAATTATTATATTAAAAAATAGTTTACTAAAAAAATATTTTACAAATATAAGAGCAACAAAATTAGCTACAATTTGGTTTCTTTTGTATCAAATAGCATGATCATAAAGTTCAAACTTTTGAATTCTTTTTACTTTTGTGTGTATGTGTTTGTAGCACCTTATTTGATATTCATCATATGCTGTTAGAATTAACGGACCACAACATAGTATAAATTCACCTACTGGTTATATTGCAATTTCTCGGCTCTTTTGCGTTCTGTTACTGAGCAGAATTGCTCTTCGTCTTCATCATCGGTTTCACTTGCAGTTTTATTGCTGTTTCCTTTATAAAATATGAACTTTTTGTAGGAAATATCGTGTGTTATGGTCAATGGTAGAGATAGTGGCATTTTTGTTAGCTTCGACAAAGTGTGTTTTTGTGTGCCCTTCACTATACAATTTCTCCAAGAGTATTACGCAAATGAATTCTTTGGCTATGATTTCTTCATTTAGTACATAAAGTATGTTCACCTTTGTTGCACCATGAACAAGTTCTGCAAAATCAGCAGCTTTTTGTATAATTGCTTTTTACCATGCATTTCATTTCATAGACATCACTTAAAAAAAGAAAAACAGCACCGATTCCATCTAAAGCACTCGTATCATAAGCTGTTGAAAAAAAAATGTCCATGAAAACTGTTAATATTTAAGTGCTGACATGTTTACAAAATAATATTTTTGTTTAAATTGGCCTATGCAACCATAAAAAAAAACTGGATACACTTTTGGCCGATGTATTTTCTTGGAGATGCTGCATTAAAATATTGTGCAAACACATTTACAGAAAATCTGTCTAGTCGTTCTATGATATCTTTTCAAAATGCACATTCTGAATGTCTACCAACATTCAAGTAAAGTATCAAAGCACCAGCGACATAACAAAATTGAAACAACAGGCTTGAAACAACAAATTTCCCAACTTAACGATTCGAAATTCCCAACTGAACAGTGCTGAAAATTCCCAGTTCCAACTTATCAGCATTTTTCATCTTTTTTTATATACATTTTAGGTAATATTAAACAGTTCTCTCACAAGCATTGATTTGTTGCACCCATATTCCAATGCAATGTCCGTTCTGAGGTCTAATTTAAATGTAATGATACAAGTTAGGCCATTTCTAATCTGCCCTAGCTTTCATTTGCTAATAATATTAATTTTCTTCAGGCATAAATTTTCTCAAATTGGGGATTTTTATAAGTAGAAATTCTCAACTTTCAGGGTTTCCAGATTATAGTGGGGCCGTGCTCCCCCCGGTGCAACAGGCCTGCACAGCACTCTAAATCAATAAATCTTTAGGAATGCAGAAAATAAATATGCAACTGTCCTATGAATTACTTTGAAAGTTTTTATGAAAACCACAAATACACACATTCCGAGGACCTGCTGTCATAATTGTTCTGTAATTTTAAAGTAAATAAAAAATTAAGTTCATTCATTTTAAAAACATGAATGAATGCAATTTAATTTGTTTTAAATTAATTATTAATATAATTAATTATGGAAAACTACTCAAGAACTTATTCTTAAAAGGGCAAAGCCAAATAAACTTAAAATATTGTTTTTGTTTTGGTCTGAAGACAACCTATTTGATTTACTTTCCAGAAATGTTATGCGTTACTCTTTTGACACAGTCATTTGTTACTCTTGTGACAACACAACAGAGGATGTTCTATGCATGACACACAAAATATAAATGGTGTAAAATATGTCTTATTCCACCAAATCAGAGATTAAAAGGTTTCAAGTAAAAATGTTAAGTAGTTTTTACAAATTTGAAACTTTTATATGTTTTTTGTTACTCTTGTGACAATTAAACGTCACTATTAAATCAAGTTAAAATTTTATTCAAAAGCTAATCTAAAATATTTCAACTATATATATATGATAAATATGTAAATGGATTATGAATTTGTATATATAATGATTTCAATTAATGAACAAAATTAAGAAAATAATATACTATTATCGAAGTGACATTTTTGGCCCCAATAAAAGTGAAGAAATAAGTCAACTTTCGGAACAATTTCACTGCAGACTATTATTCTAATGAAATAATACCTTACAAATTCATATCCAGCAACTTTCTAGGATTAAATTGATATACCACACTTACAGTTTGGTTAAAATTTTAATTTCAGTAAAAAGTTTAATTTTTGGTGGACGTTCCCCACTTCCTTGCTAGGGATCGAAATTAAGATATAAAAGTTAGACGTCATTAGCGCCTGAAATTTTTTTTTAATTGCCAAAATGTTTTGATTAGGCTTAATATTAAAATATTTCAAATTGCTTAAACAGAGCTGCCAACTGTTATGATATTTTTGTAATCGATATAGCTCCTTTTGCATAAATTAAAAACTTGTTTCCATTTGTACTCTAAAAATATCGTCTAACTGACAAAATTACTGAAAAATATGAAAGCAATTATTGAAAATCAATTTTTATTTTTAAAAACTTTTGGTAGGTTGACAGCTTTACTTAAGTGTATGCATATATATACAGACACTGTAAAAACTTATAAAGTTTATAAGCAAACCAAACACATTTTATAAATTACAAGGACATTTTTTTTATTAACAAAATACATTATTTTGTAAAGTCTGGCTGGTTTTTTTTCAAACACTTTATACATGATTCGGAATTATGTAAAATATGACGACTGTGTGTAAAAATACTGATTTTTTTGGTGAAAAATATGACTAATATATTTAATTTCCATTTGTGAATCTTTGTATGGAAATTTTAAAAACCTTGAATACCCTGATGGGGAATTTGTAGCTTAATATTGAGTAGCAACCCTGGATTTTTGAACCTTAATACTATTGTGTTGGGTCTGTTAATTCAAGTAATTCAGAATATTTAATATTGAGATACAACATTAGACCTACTTTATGCAGGTCTTAAATATTCAAAGTACCTAAAATTTATAACTCCCCCATTGAGGTAATAAATTTAAAGGTCAGCAAACAAAAGAAAAGCAAACACCGTATACGATTTTATTCCCTAAGAAATGTCTTACATTTTTAAATATACAGTAGACGCTCGTTTTTACGAACCTCTAATTTAACGAACACTCATGATTTTACGAACTAGCGTCTGGTCCCGAACATGGTCCCATAGGCATAATGTTATTTTTAATTCCCATTTACGAACTAAAATTTTGAAAAATCTCTTTTTTGTAGGGATGAAACGGATATCCGGTAACTATCCGGTATCCGGCCTATCCGGCTGATTTTTAACTATCCGGTAACTATCCGATATCCGGAAGTAAAGTGCCGGATATCCGATTTTCCAAGCCGGATATCCGGAAGAATAATACATCGAATATTTTTTTTGTGGCGGTCAATTATCTTTGCTAAGAATATGGTATTTAAGTATTTTCCTGAAAATTCTACCAATGTATTAACAGTGTGCAGATTCTCCCTTGAATTTTTCTCGTTTTTAACTTTAAAATTCTATTAATTTTTTTTTAACGAATCGTTATGGTGGAGGGTCATCACATCTCACAACTAATATAAAGTGAAAATAAAAATAAATTTCTCAAAAGTTTAAGCAAACTTGAGTTTTTATGTTTGGAATGAAAGGGCATATGGTAAAAATACAATTATTCAGAAATTGAGTTTAAAGTGTACAAAACATACGCCCATTGCTAGCAGCACCCTAGACTAATACTTTGTAAATAAAAAAGTTTTTTGAATGTTTTTTTCAATCTTGGTATCACCTTAAGGGTAAATAATTGGGGAATATTATAGAATGAAAAAATATTTCGTAATATTTGACCGATTTCCGTATTTTCTATTGTGTATGAGAAGATATTTTCATAAAAAAGAAACTGCCGGATATCCGATCGGATATACGGCAATATCCAGTTCGGATATCCGATATCCGGTTTTTAATGTGCGCCGGATATCCGGTATCCGGCAAAACCACTATCCGGTTCATCCCTACTTTTTTGCGAACTCATTTTCATACTTTGCTAGCGTTTACCTGACATCTGACAAAGTTTAAAAGCTCATATCTTCCATTACGAACGAATCCATTTACGAACTAAAATTTTGAAAAATCTCTTTTTTGCGAACTCATTTTCATACTTTGCTAGCATTTACCTGACATCTGACAGTTTAAAAGCTCATATCTTTAGGGAGTAACAAAGCAACACATACAAACATTTCAAGGCCATTCTGAGAAAAATTACAAGGGCCATCAACAGCAGGTGGGGTAGCATGCATGTGATTGGAGAATGGTACTTTGACGTCAATCTTTACCAATCCCTTACATTCAATAAGCCTGTGTCAATGTCGAGTGGGGAAAGTGGTGCTTTGTTATAAGATTATGTTTTGTAGCTGGATAGTTTCATCTGGACCCTCGATGTCTGAAGTTTTTTGTGAGTCCAGAGGGAGTTTGAGCAACACTGTTTGAGCCAGTTTTAGTTGAGGAAATTTAGTCATGTCGGAGTAGAAGAAACACACTTGATTATCTGCTAAGGCAAAAAAGAAAATTTTAAAAGAAGTAGAAGAGAAAATTTTAAGCAAGACAGAAATCTCTAAGAAATATGGAATTCCAAAGAATAGACCAAGAGAAAAAGTCGTTGGATATGCAAACAAGACCAGCAAGAGTGCACCTCTCGAAAATATTTTAGAGCAGCAAAATATCCCAAACTGGACAAAGCTTTGCTTGCTTGAATGAAGAAAATGATAGGAATGAACATTCCGATTGATGGTAATGGGCTTAAGGAACAATTTAACTGCATTGTTTTAAAGCTCAACATCAAAGACTTCAAGGCATCGGACGGTTGGTTGTAAAAATTTTAATCCAGACACGGTTTGAGTTTCAGGAAACTGAATGGTTATCAAGACTAGGCCTCTTTTGAGGAGGATAATAGTGAAATGCTTTTAAACATCAATAAAATGAAAACATGTATTTTCCAAAATGTTGTTTTAAAACAGAAAAACTAGCGATATTCTGATGCTTGATTTTTCATCAATAAAGGTATACTTATTATTTTTTATTCAACTATTTTATTTTACAACTGTTTCTTATATAGTATAACTATATATAAATTTACTTATAAATATAATCTCTAAATACTGCTTTATTTATAAAGAGAAGACAGTTTAATAAAAATAAGCATAAAATTTATCTACTTCTTATGATATTCTATTTTACGAACTTTCGATTTTACGAACAATTTGGTTGTTCCCTACGAGTTCGTGAAAACAAGCATCTACTGTATTTTTGAATTGCTCTTGTTTTAAAATTCTTTATAGAAAAATAATCTTAATTCTTAACTTTCTGCATACTCTTAATTCAATTTTGTATCCCATTGGGATTTCTATAAAAAGTTACTTATGTCAGTTTGTGTAGCAAATTTCATCATGTTTTCTTCAATAGAATATTTGCTATGTCCACTATGCAACCACAGATATCACTGTCCCTCATGTCATGCATGATAGTCCCTCCCATCCTGAGTGTGTTACATATGATATGAATGGCTCCTTATCAGCTTGTAAAATTCCTAATGACAATATATTCAAGAAATACTTTCATACATAAAGAACCTAATGGGTGACAAACGTTGATTTTTTATTTAACCCATACCTATTGAAGATTTTAGTAAATTAAATTTAATAATGGATTCAATTTTTCTCTTCAAATGTGGTTTTTTATTGTTCCAAGTTATTAAATTTGACTGCTCAATTAAGTCATTACTGTCCTTTAGAAATAGGCTCTGTCTTAATGATTTATGTAACTTGGACTTGTTCCTCTACATTTATATTACTATCTTTATTTAGCATGACCCTCCTATGCGCGTTGAGGACTTGATCGAAGATTTACGAGATGGAGCAAAACTTATCGCACTCATTGAGCATTTGTCTGGAGAACGTCTGGTAAGTGCTTAATATTAATACAGTTTTCATTGTAGAGTTGTTGCAAAATAAAATTTAACAGTAAGGCTCAATCTATATGTACAATAACAATGTAACATGTTTAATTAATTTTATAAAATATTTCATTATGTATTTGCTCTGTCTAATATTATAAAATCATTCATATAGAAGCACTGCTCTTCGGAGTATATTTACATGCATTGGATTTTTTTTGCATTGTTAAAGTTTGTGTAGAATAGGACATTAAACAAATGTCAAATTCTGTATGTTTTCTTTTACTTGCACATGTTTTAAGTTACGAGAATATTTACTCCAAAATAGAGTTATTTATATAGTTTCAATTTAAATGGGTACCATCTTTCAAATTAAAACAAAGTGGAGTGCTGTAAAGGATTTTTGTTATCATAAACTTTGGGATGCATGATCATAATCATTATTAGGATTCTGATTATTTACATGGATAATACACTCTTACGAAGTCCTTAAAACTATAATTGGTTTTTGTTTACTTAAATTCATTTTATGCTTTGTGCAGTTAGTTTTTTACTTAACAATTTACTCATTTTAAAGACATTTGTAAAATTTGATACAATTGAAAGAACAAATACATGAAAGGATTACATACTTTTCATTAAAAAAATTCTAATTTATTTTAAATGCAAAAGTTAAGTGCGTGTGTTTGGCTTCATTTGAAGTAAACATGGTATTTTTTATTTCATGTTTACTTAATATACATATAAAAAAGCTGAAATCTTATTTTTGTGACAAAACCAATCTGCTTACCCATCCATTTATAATAAAGAATTTTATATAATTTTTTGTAACTTTTACATTTACTATTAAAATTTATTATTGGCACTAAATTAAAAAAAACGATAAGTTTTATATGAATTCTAACCATTAAATTCGTTAATTGTATTATTTATGTTTCGAATTATATTATTTATGGTATTTACAAAAGTAAAAAATTGGCATATTTAAATATTTCTTTCAGCACAGTGAAAGAGGGCGTAGGTTGAGACGACCTCATTTCCTGAGTAATGTGAATCAGGTCTTGCAATTTTTAGAAAGAAAAAGAGTAAGTTGAGTAAAATATTTTATTTAAAATAGCAACGTTTTCAGATAGTTTTTTCTTTGTTGCCATTTTGAGCATTTACAATATTATTAAGCAACACTTATAATGTTTAGAATCTTTTTAAATAAGGACACACATATTTAGGATTAATATTCATTGTGCCTCAAATCCATAAAAAAAATTGGTTAAGCAAATACGTGGTTTAGTATTATAATTTACATTTAATTGTATTGTGACAGTTGAGCAAATAAGAATTTAAAATCATTTATTAAAAGAGGTAAATATGAATAATTTCGAAAATTTAAGAAGTTAGAAAATGCATAGCCTCCCCTGTATTTTGAAGCTGATTAAATATCAATTTAAATGCAATCAAAGGAAACCAAATAATTAATAAAATTTATTAGAGGTAATATTTATTGTCTTAAGGCGTTTGTATTAGTGTATAGAAAACAGATGGCGTACATTTAAATAAGTTAAAGTTTAAAAAAAATATTTTCATATATCCTCATTGCTTACTACTTTCTTTTGCATGATAATGTAATTTTAACTATCTTATTAATTTGATTTATTGAATATCAATGTCAAGTATAGTTGTAATTTTAAAACTTATATTTTAGATTAAACTTGTCAATATCAATGCCACTGATATTGTAGATGGGAAACACACCATTACTCTTGGCTTAATATGGACTATTATCTTACATTTTCAGGTATAATATATTTTTTTAAAACTTGGTTCTTTTTAAATTTCTACTTGAAATAATCTGTTTAAATTAATATGATTTGTTTTGTAAAGTTTTTATTTTAATAGGAGTTACAGCATTTTTTTTATAAAAGGTTTAGCAAGTTTTAAAACTTTATTTAAATAGCATTAAGTAACCGACTAAACTTTTGACTCAAACTTTTCTTGACGACTTATTTTATTTTTTGTTAACATGATTTCAGACCTTTTATATATATACTTTAATACAAAACTATAATTTTGTTAAACTTGTTTTAATATATTTTGAATACGTAATATTTATCTTTTATTTTGCTTCATTAATAATTCAATGTTATTGTCTGTCTGTCAACCTGAAGAATAATTTACTAGTTAATTTAAAGCAATAGATGAATGTTAGTTTTCAAGGATTTATGATTAGGAAAGTGATGAAATTAGCAAAAGGGAGAGCCTTGATTTAGTCCTTCTCTTACTGGTGTTCCACACTATGGACTATTCCACTTGATATTTCTTTTGTTTGCTAACATTTGCTATTTCTTATTCTTCCTGTAACTCTAGATTGAGGAGAAAACCAAGCTTCTCACTGAACAAATGGCCTATATGCAGACTTGTGCTGACAGTACAAGCAGCATTGACAGCATTGGTCGCACACACAGCCCGATGCCGGAATCTCCACAGCGTTTGACCAGCACTGCACCTGCGGCGGCTATAAAACCCACTGCGGTGGACAGGTGGAAGGGAGGAGCCAGAAAGGCTCTTTTGCATTGGGTCAAGAACAGCATTAGCCAGTGAGTTTCATCTGTGCTCTGACAAGTCTGTTTAATTGCCTATTTATATACATTTAAAATATTTTTAATCTATGATGGCTTGGTTGGCAGAATGCTGGGCTAGTAATTAAAGGGTTGCCAGTTTAGGCTTTGTCACCTGTCAAGCATTTGATGTGTGTGATTGAGTCTGGTACATGTTAAATATGTTGTGTTCCAAATGTCCTTACATTGGTTATGATGTGGAAGTTTGGAAAATGAGGTTCCAGCTCTTGTCCTGGTCATTTGACCATAGGTCAAAATTACGTGAAAATGTTTATGGGTCTTTCTTTTGGGATATCTCCTGAACCCATCACTAATAGCCATTTGTGCAGCTCTTGTATGATTTTAATTCAATCATTCAACCATTTTATTTGTTTATACAAATTGCTCATAAAGTTATATTGATTTAAAAGAATTTTGTTGTTTTGAAAAATTTAATTGTCGAAGTCATTATGTAAACTATTTGTCCTAGAACTTTTGAAGGATTTTTTTTATGTAAAATATTTTAATGCTCCTAAATATCTTACCTTTAATTGTTGATGCAAAAGAGAACAATTATTAAAAATGTTCCAATATATATTCTTTAATTAGCTACTTTTTCAATAATTCTTTTGTACTTTTTAAAATGTTATTTTAATTTTTTAAATTTGATTATTGCTTTGGGACATCATCAAAAGCCTTTATTGAGTCTATTCCATTTTAGGCGATTTGGGGTGACTGTTAATGACTTTGGTAGTAGCTGGCGTGATGGTTGGGCTTTCCTTGCGATTATTCACCGAATTCGACCTGGACTTGTGAGCATGGAAAAGTACAGAAATGCCAGCAACATTGAAAGGTTAGATGCTGCCTTCAGAATTGCAGAATCAGAATTGGGCATTGCTAGATTGTTAGACCCAGAAGGTAAGATAATAATTGCAGAGTTTTCCTTAATGTACATATCTGAAATGACACAATGAAAGGCCTGAAAATGCTTTGGGAATACTTATGGCCAACTTGTAAGGCCCTGCATTGCCGGGGAACCATATCCTACTTTTTTTCCATAAAAAAAGTACTGTCGATGTAGAACCGATTAAAAATTAACAGTTTTGCTTGTAAGGTTTGAATTTTTGTATATAGCACTTAAACAAGTGTGTACTTTACCTGTTTGTGAAGATAAACTGAGCCTCACAATTTTGATTTGAACTGATTTCAGATTTGAACCCCCAGGTGTGCTTTGATTATACTATTAAACCTTTACTATTATTTTAAGGAGGGTAAAAGTAACTATTACTAAATATACAAAGTGATAAGTAATTACAAAATATATTACGCAACTATTTGTGCATGTGTGTAAAACATATTATGCAAGTATTGTGCAGGGTTGCCAATTTGAGCTGAAATCATGTTTGGAGACATTATATTTGATGCCTTGGCGAACTGCCCTCTTATTCTTTACTTTAACCTAAAGGAGATGCCACTATTTAAAATAAATATTTAAATTGTAAAATATCAAATATACAGACTTGTAAAATAATTTATCTAATAACTATTTATTCTATTGCTTGGTTATACTTTTAGTTAGGATAGTTATAATTATTGCCTTTTATTTTTAATAGATGTGGATGTCCCTCATCCTGATGAAAAATCTATTATGACATATGTAGCACAGTTTTTGCATATGTACCCAGAAACCTATGCCTCGGCTGATTTAGATGAAACAGATAATTCTATGTCAAAAGCCACTGATGCAGAGATACTGTCATTGTGGCTAGACAAAGCAGAAACAGTATTAGCTAGTCGAAGAACTGCTTCCTTTGATTATAGAATACAGTATCATGTAAGACATTTTACTATTTATTTTTAGTTTCTTTTTCTTGTCTTAAAATAATTTTATATTTAAGACAGTGTTTCAAAATGTGTACACTTTAAAAAAAAGTAAAATACAGTTCTACTTTCTTTACTATTACTAAAATATGATGTGTTGAAAAAACTATTATTTTGGAGATATACATATATAGTAGTTAATTTGTTCCTAGCAAATGTTTCAAATTACTATGTTGACAACTGGTATTACATACACTAATCTCTCATATAAAATCTACATTTTATTTAACCCTCCGAACGTCCAACAAATTAACTCGATTGTGAAGTTATTGTCTGTATATTAGAGTTTCAAATATAATTTTTTTTTAAATGTATTCAATTTTTAAAAAAACGAATCTTGTCTATTTCTAAGAAAATAGCTTTCAGTTTATATCTAAATCAAATATATTTGAAAAATAAAATATTAATATGAATTTATAAACGTTGTGTATTACTGTAAAAACTGGTAATCCCATCCCAGAAAATATCGGAACAGTCGACCCAAGAGTTAAATATATTTAGCCTTTTCTTATTTAAATATTTAATTCAATGTAAATTTATTACAAAATTTAAAAACAAATCCAAATTATTAAAAAAATATGATTTTAAATTGAGTTAACTACACTAACTTTGATTATTTTTAATACTGCTATCAATTTAGATATTTAAATATTATTTTCAAAACATATTCACAGAGTGGCAACATAACCTGGAAAACCGGAAATCAGAAAATTATTAGTTAATTTTTTTTATTCTGAAAATATCAGGGAAAATTTCACAAATGATCAGGGAAATTTTCAAATTCGGATAACTAAATTAGCAATTATTATCATCTATCCTGCTTAGTTTAGTTGTCAATATTTCCTTTTAGTTCTGAAAAAGAATAATAAAAAAATGTGGCCATGCGACACATGCACAGTTTTATTGTTTATAGAAACGTATACTATTGCTAGGAGGGTGAAACGAAAGCATAGCACATTAGACTTTGGATTGTAAACAACTTTTGCGGCTAATGAATATGGGATTTATTCAAGATTAGAATAGGAAATAGGAAAATATAAAAACATTACCTACAAAAGAAATAATTTGAAAAAACTTGCTTAAAATCACCAATTTTGGATAAAGAAGCAAATGCTCTTTGAGCTATACAAAAGTGGTAATTCTATAAATATTTCACTGTCTTTTGCATTCTCTGCTTCCAGATAACATGTTTATTTATTATTATGCCTGTTGCACTTGTATAATTTTGTGTTGTATATATATATATATATATATATATATATCTATATATATATATATCTATATATATATATATATATATATATATATATATATATATATATATATATATATATATATATATATATATATATATATATATATATATATATATATATATATATATATATATATATATTTTAAATCAATAAGAGTGAAAAGTTCATCCAGCCGGGAGTCGAACCCGGGACCCCTTGTTTAGCGCACAAGTGCTCTACCACTGAGCTATCCGGACGACACCAACCTTCAGAAACTTTTCACTCAGAACACAGATCGGAAGAGTAAACTCATACAGACATAACGATTGTACGATTTATTCTGTGTGTCTGTTTCATGATTGATGTTATTATATATATATATATATATATATATATATATATATATATATATTGAATATAAGTATTGCTCATAATTTTTCGTTTTTAAATTCAATATACTAATATTGTATTATCATATTGTAGATACTTTGTTTTTATACAAAGCATGTATTACAACATTTCTTTGTGTAATCAGGGACATTTTTCTGACACCATTATAGAAATCAGGGAAATATCAGGAAACTTTGTCTTCCAGTATTGTGTTGCCACCCTGTAATTCAGTCATCTAATGTTGCCGAATTGTTATTTAATACTTCTAAAACGAAATAATGTTTCAGGAATTTTATACTTTGAAATTGGAGATGAAAGCTTACCGAGAAATCTACGAACGCCTCCGATCGAAAGTCGGCTCTAATTCTCAAGATGCTGACTTAAGAGCTGCTTGGCCGAGTTTGCTGCAACGTTGGGCCAATGTTGCCAAAGAATTGCAAGATTGGCAACAGTACCTAGACAACTGCCTGCCTGGTGCTTTGGGTCAGTTAAGCAAATGGGTGATTGAAGCTGAGAGACGACTTGCACTCCCCATTTTGCCGAATTCTCAAAACAGTAACATGCTTCAAGTTGTTCAACATGAGCTAAATGAGCATCAAGTATATTATTTTTTCATTATTTAAAAATGTTCTTGTATTCATTTGAAGCATTTATAAATACTTCAATTTATTTTTGTTATATAAATTTGAAGCTCAGTGGTTTTGTAGTTAAGTTTTAAATTTATTTGATAGCTTATTAAACTAACAAATGATGCTGAAATAAGAGTAATATTTATAAAAATACATTGAACTATTTTAAATATTCTTTAATGAGATTGTCACACACATTAATAATAGAGAAATCCTTGAATTTCCACTAAAAATAGATGACTTAAAAAGAAAGAAGAAAAAAACTTTTAAAATTTCCTGAAAAAAATCAATTCACTTTTCATTAAATTTGATTAGAATACACACTATTATAGCATTTCTTATGTTCATTCACTTTAAAATATTTACTATGTTTATATTTACAGTTAAGTGGTCGAAATAACCTTTTAAATTAAAGTGCAGCTAAGGGTTTCACAAGTAAATCCAACAACAAGAGGGGACATTTGAACTTATTACTCTAGATTATTTACTTTAAAAAATATCTTGCACATATTTTTGTAAAATAAAATAAAAACCTATTAAAAAAATTATTCCATTTTTTTAAAGAAGAAAATACACTGTGATTGTTGATTTCTACTGAAATATTGTTGATTAATTTATGAGGTCTTTTCTGAATAATAAATTAAATGTATGGTAATTTTAAATGGGAAATGATTAGGTGCACCAGACACAGCCAAATTAAAATATTAGCTGTAACAGTAGTAAACACAAAAAGATATATGAAAGTAGTTATGGGACATTATTATCAAACATAAAACATAAATGTATTCTAAAAATTTGGCAATGGGCTATCTAAGCCATTGATCTGTCTTAAGAAATTTTAATTGCAAATTATGTACTATTTCTATAATTTTAAACCATTCTTTACAAGTACTTCATTTTAACAGACTATAATATTATTGTTTGAAAATATCAGTTGGGTTCAAGTCTAATTTTCCTTGTGTTATAACTCCGTCTTTGTGGCAACCTTGTTATAATTTATATGTAATATGCTGTACTCATGTTTAACTTGTTGAATATACTAAGTTTTTAAAATAAAAATATTTAAGAAATTGGAAATATTGTTTCCATGTGATTTATCTCTAAATTGAACATTACACTCAGTAAAAGTTTAATAAAAATTTAAAGTAACCATAATTCTTAGTGACAACTTTGATATATATATTTTTTAATCTGTGTGAAGTGTTCCATACTTTTAGTGGATGTTCTCATTTTTTGTTCACTTTCAGACATTTTTCAAACCTTTGGAAACTCATCAAAAGTTTTTCCAAGGTTACAAGCAACTTCCTGAATCATTCAATATATTACCAGAACATATTGAAGACCTCCAAACCAGATTGGACAACATTGCAGTGCTCTCTCACCAAAGGTTAACGAAACTACAACTCGAACAATCTCGGTACATTCTACTAAACCTTTTATCAAATGTTGAAGAAAATCTGAAGAGGTGGAACCAGAAATATGGATACGAAAAAGAAGCTGCTGATATTTTACAGAATTACAAAGTAATTTTTCTTATTTATTTAACATTTTGCACATATAGTAAATTTATAATTTCTCAATATTTTATGTGTTGTCAATATATGCCACAATTTGTCACTTCAAAGAGTATCGGGCATTTCAAGAAATGTATAGCCACGTGTATACTAAGTACAGTAATTTATTCTTGTTACAGAATGGGTTTACGACTTGCAGGGCATTTCATAACAGTTTGGGCATTAAATGAAATGTCTATATTGTATTGTTGGGCATGTACTGTGATTTGAACTTGTAGCATATGCTAAAAAATATTGCATTATGGATAATGCAGATACTCACTGTATGTTAAAGAGACCCGCAATAGCCTGGTTAGAAAAGTGTCAAGATCATAATTGGATGGTTGAGGATTCGATCCTCATCTTGGGAAGAGCAGCGAGTTCATAACTGGAGCTTGCGAGTTCAAGCCATGTTATCCACTAGATACATATCGTGTAGAGGGGGCCATTTTTGTTAAATCTCGAAATGACCACACAATAATCAGATTGTTGACATTTGGAGAGTAGAGTGCGAGTTTAGATGTTGTCCTTGTCATCTGACCATGGTTCAAATTTACGAGGCAGTGTTCACAGTTTTTTTCCCTTTGTGATAGTCGCAACTAGTTGATAATATTGGTTTACTGACCATTGAGCATAAAAATGCTTTTTCTATGTAATATTGTATAAGTGAAGGAAGCATAAAATTATTTAATGGGATAACAAATAGTAGTTTATATCTTTCAATAGTGAACAACACTTCATTCTGTATGTTTTACAGTACATAGGATACTTTACTAATCTTTTGACAAAAATGTGGATATTATAATCCTTGTAATATCTGTAATACTTGATATAGTTCAAATTATAATTCATCATTAAAATTGTGTTTCAAATCTTTGAGCACATTATAAAGTTATCAATTTGCTCATGACATCAAGTCAATGATTGCTAAATAAACTATGAAGAAAAGCTTGATGACTGACTAGTCAAAGCAATCAAATTAATATGATTAAAATGGCAACATTTTATTGATGAATGCCTGCTAAAAATAGTTCACACTAAGAAAAGAATGGTGATAATTACAAGATAGGTAATATGGTGTCAAAAAATTTACTGATGCATCTATTGTGTGAATTTATAAAACTAATTTGTGGATTTATGAAAAACTTATTAACATGTATAGTATATAAGTCATCCATAAATATAGTTCACATGTCAATTAACCTGTTCTAGAGTTTTGTGGACCAACAAAAGATCTTCCAAGAATTTGACAAGTGTTATGCACATACAAAAGCAAGTATTGAAACCTGCCAACATGTAAGGGCTCTTGGTAAGTAAATAAATTTATTTTATATTTATAAGATATTTTGTTGGAAATTCAATAATGTATATCTAACATTGTAAAATCATGTTTAACTTGCATAATACCTTGAGTTTGTTTAGGTTACTGAAAAAATTAATTGAAATGAAATTAAAGTAAATCAATTGAAGAATATTGTGGAAATATTTACACATAAAATTAAAGGATTTGTCCTTGAATTTAGAAATTGTTTTAGTATTATTTATTTTTTATTAACGCCAGGTATTTCAACTCTTATATTACAATTTGTTTAAATATATTTAAAATATGATGGCATTCACATATAAAAATCTTTAATTATAAACAAAAGTATATGTAAGAGTTCTAATACCAACACATAAGGAAGTCAAAAAGATAATTTCTTAGTTTATTCATATAAAGAATTGTCCTGGTAAACTGTTCTTTAGTAAGTCATTTATAAGTAGTAATATGATAAAAGAATCATAAAATTTGTTAAAAGTGAATTGTTATCAGTGAAGTTGCCTGTATTTTTAATTAAATGACACACAATTAGAATTGTTGTTTACACCTTTTCCAACTTTTTTTTTATATAGTTATTTTTTTCATTTAAACCTGGTAACAATAATTTTTATATATGTGCTATAATTATATGACAGTGTGTGTACAGTCAATTCCTTTATTATTATTTTTTATTCACATAGAATTTTAGTAGTGTAGTCAGAGACAATAACCATTATTGAAAAAAAAATTGACAGTTTTAATTTTATTATTCTAATAAATATATATTTTTTTTAATAATTTTATTTCTTACAATATATTAGGTTGTACCACTTTCATTTAAGCCAATATTCATTGCACTTTTTAATGATTTTGAGCAATTTAAATGAACCTAAAGAAATATATATATATCAATTCGACAAGTCTTATAGATTTTTTATATATTATATATGATATACAAGTCTGGCTTCCAACTATACCAGTCCTTGCAGCTATTTTGATTGCATTATTTAGAGCTATAACTTTCACTTTAATCTTTATTCTAGATACAAAGGAAATGGATAAATTGGAGAAGTTTTTGTCAGATGTCGATGGTCTGTGGAAGAAAATGATGGTTGAACTTCATTCAATTGGAAATACTTCAAATCAAGTATTGAATTTCTGGAAGATTTACTCTGCAAACAGTCCTGCTCTTCTCAACTGGCTGGATAAAGCTGAAAATGCCATTAAGAAAGACACTGACTTTCAGCTGGTAATTTATTTCCATCTTGTCCTCGATTTTGTTTTCTTTCATTTGACTTTATTTTAAAAGCACTAAAATATTGTTTTGTAAATGTTCATTATTTAAAATGAATTTTGATAACCTTACATTAACCTTTAAGTGAGTAAACTTAATTCGAATATTTTAATTCTGTGTTTAGGAATTCTTTCATGATCTTACTCAATGGTTTGAAAGAAAAAATCAAGTTATTCAATCTGGAGAGTATTTAGCCGCAACATGCAGAGAAGATATAGCAAATAACATAAAGCAGAATATCAGTAACATACAAAAAAGATGGGATAAACTTCATCCATATGTAAGTTTATGTTATTACATAGATTTTTTTTATTTACCTGTACTTTTAGACATGTAGTTTTAGGGATTTAATTTAGTTGATTTTTATTTCTATGACCTAATAAATTTTACAATGAAGCAAATTTATGTCTAAAAAGTATTTTTAGTTTTTTGTATTTCTTAAACTCTTACAATTCTATTTATTTCTATTTCAACCAAATATGACATTTAAAATCTACTATTTTCAATGACAGAATTTAAAAAAAAAAAAATATGTATTTTATTTTTAAATATAATATAGTTATATTTATAGTATATTTAGTAGTTATATAGTATATAATATTAGTTATATTTATATATAATGGACCTCGCATAACCAGTTTTGTAAAATTCCTACTTGTAAACTAAAATCTGTCATTGGTAACTCCATATATTAAGGATTTTAATTCTGAAATATATTGCTGTTTTTGCACTATAATATTTACAATATGCAAGTACAGAATTTTCTCGAATTGTTACAAATTATAGTGATACAAACTAAATATTCTTTTAGTATTTAATATCTATCATTATATTATTTTTTTTAAAGTTAAAGCAACCAACACCTTTTTACTTTGTCTATAGTTCTTTGTGTTATTCAGCATTCATTTTTTCTCCATAAACACAACAGAGGTTATGGGAGTGTATAGATTATTGATTTGTGTATAGATTCTATGTAGATACTGTTAGTGTGTAGATTATTGAATTAAACTCAATTTACCTTTTTTATGGATTTCTCAATAGCTTCAAGAGTTCCTTGTATCTGGAGAAATACTACGCGAGAGGCACATATTCCAGAAAAACATGAAACATTTGCAAGGTTGGTTACAAGAAGCGGAAGCCACTTTAGCGGCTAATGTTCCATGCAAACCTGCAGCAATAGAGAATTATACTCAAGACTTAAAGGTAAATTGAGGCTTCTTTATTTTAAGAAGGAATTATATAAGTTATATTTAATTTTAATATGTTTTGTTTTATCCAATAGGATTTTAAAAACTTTATTTAGCTTGAGTGTAAGTGTATTAATATATTAATATTATACTTGCTGAAAATTGTGAATTAGCTTTTATCAGAAGAGAAAGGCTTATCTAGATGCAATTAGATTTATAGTTATTTTTAAATTTGTAGTTGTATATTGATACAAATTTAACAACTTGCATTTGAAAGTAAGTTGTTTACAATAATTACATTTGCATTAAATTATTTGAAAATACAAAAATTATTTCAAAAACAATGTGTAATTATTAGTAAGTGTTATTCCAGTGGGCATATCCATGAATTAGTTCCTTTATTTTAAGAAGCCTGGAGCATAACTAAACTTATTTTGATATTTTTGTAAAGTCTAAAGATGGTCAATAAAATATTGTTGAATAAAAATATAACAGAAAAGCATGTAAATGCTTAGTTCTTACAAGGATATTTGAAAATACTTTGTGTAGTGTATACAAATGTGAAGTAACATAGTCATCAGATAATATGGCACTTCTCTAATATAAAAATTAAATAATGAAAAACAATACTAAAGGAAACAACATAAATAATTATTAAAATTACATTATACAGGGAATATATTAAAATGAAATGTCAGTAGTGAGATAGTTTAATTTTATATATATTTTATGCAAACATTTTGTGCAACAATATATTTTTTTTTTTACTTTAGAAATTACAAGCGGAATGGGATGAGTATGACAACCTTTTTAAGAAGTTATCAAAAGAAATGCATGGGGTTGTGACACACCTGAATGCACCCGAAGTGGAAAGGATTATGTCGGGAATGAAAAAAGTAGGTTGACAATTTTAAATATCTTATATGATAATAATCTGTTTTAAACCTCAAAATAACATTATAGTATGTTTCTTTTATATTGTTCCAGCATTCTTAACCAAGAAAAAGTGCTAAAATATTCAAAATTTATTTTTCAGAATTTTTTTTTCATGTAATTATATTAATATAGATATGCATTTGATTTACATCAAAAACTTTTTAGACTTATCAATTTAAAAACATAATTGGTTCCATTAGATTAATATATTACCAAATATTGTATTATATAAAAAAAATGTTTAGTAAAATCCTTTTAGTTATTAGAATTTACGCACTTTATTTAAGTTTATGAAAAAATGATGCTGAAATAAAAATGTTTAAAAACCACTTTTTTGCGAATATTAGCTAATTCTATTTTAGCACAGACACTCATTAAAAATATAATCAGCAATGTCATCTATTCAACTACAGTTTTGCTTTCAATGAAGATGAAGAGAAAACAAAAATGTACCTATTTCTTTTTTTCAGGATAAAGAAAGACTGCTAGAAGTGAAGGTAAATATTATGTCTCGTCTCCATGCCTTATATCAATTAGCCGCTCTCCAAAGTACCTTTGAAAAGGGACATTCCGATATTACAAAATGGCTGGATGAAGCAGATAAAATAATTTCTTCTTATGGAATACCAAGTAGTGCTGAAGCAATAACTGTACTACAAGATAAACACAAGGTTTGTTAAATTTCATAAGTATATTTTGAAATTAAAAACATTTTCTCTGTAAAAACTATATCTTATTTTAACATTCATTTATTGAATTTTATAGATGTTCTTCTCTCAAGCGCCTACATACAAATCTCAATTAAATAATCAACAAAGCATTTATAAGAATGCTATGGAATGTACTTTAACTGCACCCAATGTTGATACTCAAGAAATGAAGCATAAAATGTCTTCCTTAGCTACTCGTTTTGAGGTATTTTTTCTATTTCTATTTTTTTTTAATTTTGTATAAAATGTGATTAAACAAAATGTTATTTTGAACAAATGATCAAAATATTATTAGTTTAAATTCATAAGCTTTACATTGTAGTGGAAAATGTGCTATGATTAAATATTAAATAAATTAGCCTAATGATAATGAAAGTCGCATACATATTATCTCATTCATTGTTCTTCGCTTTTATAACAATGTCCCAATTTTTAAGTTCAATCTCTTTTTACAAAACATTTTTTAAATATGTCATCAGGGTATTATTTAAAAGATATTTCTATAAAATAATTAAGATTTAACAAAAGCAATTGCTTAAAAAGTTTTTGAATATCACACAGTGAAAACTACTTTATAATTTTGTTGTATTACTTGACCATAAGTAGATTAACTTTCTTTTTTTGTATTGACAAATTAGGTTTTTGGTGATTGTTTGTTCTAGCTACTTCTACTATAAATGCATTTTTTTCTTAACAAAATAAATACAATGGAATTTTAATAGTTTTCAGTCCTAATAATTTTTAATTAATTCTTATAAACTCCCATTTTATTTTACATCATCAAAGAAATATTAACTATGTAAAAAAAATTATTTAAGAACCAGTTCTTCACAAAATTGTTGCAAAGTAGTTTTCTAAGGATTTGTGTTTTGTTTCACAGAGTTGCTTGAAATTGGCAAGAGAGTGGGAAAATGCAATGGGGGAAGCAGCAGGTAGGTGGAGTCAGTACAATGGGTGCTTGAAAATCGTCAAAGATAAACTCCACTCTTCTGAGGCCATGTTAGAAAAGAAACCAACAGACGAAAAGCAGCTTCACTCTCAAAAGGTAAGCAATGCATTTTATTATGAGTTTAAAAAAAAAAAAAGTTTTAAGGATCTTTGACATATTAGCAATTTTATATTTTTATGTAAATGTTACAGATTTGATAACTTACTCTAGTCACACATTTTTATTTTATTGTGGAGGTTATTTGACTACTTTTGGGATATTGTTTTGTTTAACTAGAGCTAAGGAGCCTATTTACTATACTGTTAAACAAGATACATATTCTTAAGTTTTCTGTACCAAGTTTTGACCACCCTTCCTTGTACCATAGGTTGTGTGGTCTTTACTGCTGTACCTACTGCCAGCAGAAAACCCCATGCCAGTCTGGCAATGTAAATGGATTATTTTACTTAATTATGGGGTTGGAAAATGAAAGGGATGGGTTAGTACAAAACCAAATTTGCATTTCTTCTTTTTGAGACTTTACTCCACCTCCAGAATTGAGTAAAATCGTCTGTTTCTGTCACAACTACCAGAAGTATGGTGTGGGGTTTTCTGCCGGTGGTAGACAGTAGTTTAATTCAAATCTTAGAAAAACTTTGATGTAGATTTTAATTTGGATAATTAACATCCAAGTTGTAACATTATTTTTTATAAGAAAACTTAAGTAAAAATGATGTTTGTTTCATCATCTTGATTCACATCCTTAAATTTTTTTTTTTTAATATTGGTTTGATGTCAAACGTTTTATATTGTTTTCCTGTTTGTACAGGTTTTTTAAATTCTTTAAACTAAAAACAAAAAAACAGCTTTAATACTAATTTTTCAAAACCAGCAATACTATATAAAAGATAATGCAAAAAAACACATTTTCGTGAGATTTGAGACATTGATACATTATTTTTTATATAAATCTATATATAATTAAAGAGTGAGGTTAAGACTCTGTAATAAAAATCTAATTAAACCTTTCATAGAACATATATTTTGATAAACTGTGTTTTAGAATGTCGTTCTCATCCTGTTAATAATATTTTGGATTACTAAATGTTAATACATTTAATTCTTTATTTAAAAAAAACTAATGTATAATCCTATTCAAATGTTTTTTTAGGTATTTTTCAGCCAGTTGAATAATGTGGCTATTAAAGAGCTGATTACAACAAGTGATGCAGTTTTAGCTACATTGCCTGCAGCTGAGCAAAGTCCAGTGAAAACTACTGTATCAACATTGCAGGAGAGATGGAAGGTAGTCTTTAAAATTCGTTTTAAATTATGTGATTCTTTTGTTCCTTATTAGTCTGTACATTTCGCAGCATTTTGTAATGGTTACATTAATTTTATCTAGAAAATGATGGAAAGGATTCCTCATCATCTACAAATTCAAGAATTTAAACTGAAAGAGCAGGATTTCAATCAACAGTTGCTTGAAATGAAAAGGCAGCTCAATGCGGAACAGCAAATGATTGACAGTAATGAGAGTGGAGAAAATGTACTTAAAATTCATGAGGTAATTTAAACAAAAAGTTATTTGTTTGCAGTCAAAAAAAGATTGATTCAAATGAAAATGTATAATAGTTTCATTTTTTAAAGCATGTGGTGTTTTTGGTTAGTTGTAGTGTACTTTTATGAAAAGTTTTTTATGTGTTTAAAATACATGATAATTGAAGGGGTAAGTGGATAAAGGACAGATGTAATATTAAAAAAAATTGAGTTATTATCATGGATGAAAGAGGTATGTGTTGGCCTTTTTTTCTTACACTGACAGCAGAACTGTAAAAGCCTTATTAACGAAGATACTAGTGTAATGAAGGGGGTATGTGACAACAACCAAATACAAAATAAAAACTTTAAGGAAACCTAAACAAAAATTTCATACTTCCTTCATCCATTTATCCCTTCAATTGGTTATTGATGCATGTTATTTGATGCCTGACATGTTCTTGATGGGTATGTGATAGCCTGGTGGCATGCCACTGAACTTGGGATTGTGAGTTTAGATATTGCAAGCCAGTTTTACAAAAGCGAAGTCTCACCATGTAGAAGAAGCTAATGCACAGTAAATCTATAATAGTTTAAATGTCTCCATGTGCGGAAATTTAGAGAGTGGGATGTTGTCTAAAGCGATTATTGTCATATGATCATGGTTCAACGTTATGAGGAGCTTGAATCTTATTTTTTATTCTACAAAAGATACTAAAATGTCACCAATAGCCCCTTTGTGTTGCTTTCGTTCAACAGTTGTTTAAACAATCAACAATTGATTGATGTTTTACTTGATATATTTCTTTGATGCATAATTATTCATGATTAATTTTATATAGGGAAACATTTATTTCAAAGTGTTTTTTATATTAATAATAAAACAAATTAAATAAGGCTTTTTTTGTTCCCAATTAAACATTTTATAATTTTTTTTTTCTGTTACTAGCATAGCTTGATATTTTTTTTAAATGTTTCTTCCTGTTCTCTGAATTTGTAATTAAAGAAAATGTTTGTTTTAGGTAATTTGTTTTATTTACCTTAATTACATATATTTTCTAAAGTAATGGTTTTAGGGAACCCTTTAAATTAAAAGAATTATGGGCTTGTCATTCTGGGGAATGAAAACGTTATGTGGACGACATGTTGCAGTTTTGCAGTTTTTTTTTATACCAAAAAATAAAAATGCCAACCCCATAAAAATATTAATTTCATAACAAATTGGTATTTTTTTTTATCACATAAAGAAAGATATTTTTAAATGACTTGAAATTTATATAACTTTTTTTTTCTTTTAGGAATTTTTTACAGTCATCCGATTTACCCACATCAAAGATTCTCTGGACTTTATGAAAGGATTATCTGATGAATACCAAACTTCTGCTCCCAATGACTCCACTCTGAGAGAAGCCTATTTAAAACACCAGAGAGATTTCTCTGAGGTGGAACAACAGATTGAAACAATCTTGGGACAGTTAAGAAAGTTTAAAACAGATTGGACTGAGTACTGCCAACGGTATGGTTTGTACTTTAAATATGATTTGATTTAAAAAAAATTGTTTTTGTTAAAATTAGTTTTGGTTGGCTTTAAATGTGTTCGGATTATTATAATAATGTCATTGTGATGAAATCTACTTTTAAAATATTTATTGACTAAATAATTGACTTTTCCGAAAGCAATCCAATTTTATTTTTTTATACTTCTTTGTCTTATAAAAAAAATATAAAATAATGAAAGTATTTTGGTTTTTGGTCAACATTTTTGTCAGTTTAGGCATTTCTATTGCTTGTGAGATTCCATATGCCCTAAATGCACTTCTTTAAAAATTACTATATGTGCCTATTATATATGTGTATGCATCTTAAGAGAAAAATAATTCTCTAAACTTGATACACAAAATATTGTTGTGTACGGAATTTAACATTAGGTTTAGGATCTAAGTGGGTCTTAATCTTAGAGGCTTAATAAGATATTTTAATTTGGGGAATTAATTTGTAAGAGATTAATTTCTAAGGATATAATATCTAAATATTTTTTCAAAATTTATATTGTAACATCTATTATATGATTTTAAAATGAATATATGTGAAATCAGGGTAGAAATTGTCTAAGCAGTTTAAAAACGTTTTTTTTTCTTACGTAAGCCATCCTTTTTTTTTTTTTAATTGGCGAAAAAGTCATCACTAAAGATCATGCAAAATCCTCATTAATACCTAAATGGCTGTATTCATTCATATGTGTGTTTTTGCAAAGATAAATTGGTATTCTTCATTGGAAATGTATTAATATATTTTGTTATAAGTTACAATAAACTAGGTTGTTTTTATATTAGCAAAACTAGCATACGATTTTGTATAATATAATGAAACTTTTTCTAAAAACTAAGAATGTTATTGATTTAATTTAATTAATATGTTTATTACTTACATTTATCTGAAGTACTTTCTTTACTTTTAGATTTAATGATCTCTTAAAATGGATGGATGATGTTGAAAAACATATAAAATGCATCACCCAAGATATAACTTCATCTGGGGAATTTGAGACCATAAAGACTAAGTTTTTGGTAATATATTTTCTTTATTATTTATTAAGAAAATGGATAATTTAAACAATCCACCATAACTATTGAAAAAAAAATTATTTGTTTCTATTTTACCTAGATTTTATATAAAAAAATTGTGTTTGAACATGAACTATAGTATTCAAAGGGCTTTATTTTTTTCTTAATTAATATGATTTAATAGATATTTTAGTTTAAACTATGGACTCGGATCTTCCCTCTCTAGAAATGAAACAATGACCTGTTACTTTGTTGACTGTTCTTAGTTAAAATATCCTGTTCTTTATGGAGTAGAATTCTGTTCTTTTGCTAACCTGTTTTTAAGTTGTTACAAAGGTGCAAGTCGATAAATAGAGTGTTAAAGATGAATTCATTTACTCTCGGACTCCCTGGTCTGACATTTTCCATCCTAGAGGAAACCAGTTTATCCAGCAACATCCGCTAGTTTTAATTAATAAAATTACTGTACATTAAAATATTATTTATGTAGGTATAACTTAAAAGCTATCTTTATAAGAATAAATATTATAATTTATTATTAATTAAATCCTTTAAACTTAAACCCTTTTGCAAAGGAAGCAACTTTACAATACCTTATATCACTGGCTTCTTTTAAGAATAAAAATTATAATATAAACAGGGAGCAGCTGTACCACGAAATAAAATATTGAAATTTGACTTCCAAATGCAAAATATTAAATCTTATATTAGTTTTTATTTTCTTTAAAATTTTTATAACAGACTATACTTTATTTCAGAGTGTATGTCAGACAGTGGACAGCAAAAGAGACGACGTGAAGTGGTTGGTGCGGAAACTGGAGAGTTTGCTCCCACACATCCCCGAGGACGAAGGCGCAGCGCAGCAGAAGAAATTGGATGTGCTGTTATTGCGTTACAAGACTCTCCTTCCCCAAATCGAGACTACAATCACTGTGACCGAGACCATCACCAAGTGTTTTGTGTACCGTGAGGAGATCACTGAAGTGAACAGGTGGCTGAAGGAAGTCAGGGCGCTTACAGATCACGTGGAGGAGACTACTTATGACGATCCCGAACAATTGGCACAACTTGTACTCACGCAAGAGGTATTTGTTTATATCCGTATTAAAGCACAAAAAGTTATCAAATTAAGCAGAAATTGTTAAGTATAGAATGGACTCGGTATAACAACCCTTCATAAGAGCATTATGATACTATATCCATTATAAAGAAACATCAATGCAATGAGTTAATTTAGCATAACACAAACTAATAAATCTATTGGGACTTTCAGTGACATTAGTTAGATTACTGTATTGTGGGTGTATAACAATTTATAGTGACAGAAAAGGTTTATTTAGCATAAAATCTATATTTCTTCAGTTAAGTACTGTTACCTTTTTTTAATAAAATGGTTTTCAAATTCAATTATAATAAAGCAAAATATTACTTTTAAAAAAAATTAATGTTTTAGAAATCTTTGAATTTAAATTTTCTAATGATGCTCTCCGAAAAAAAAGATTTTGTTTTAAAAATTAAATATTTACTAGTTAAATTGATTTCTTTAAAAGAAAATTAAAAATCGTTTCAATGTTTAAAACTTGTTTAAGTACATACTTTATTGTGTTTTAAGTCTTGTGTTTGATTTTTTTTGTATTTAAAGTTAAACTGATTGCTGGATTTCATATATTAAACTTTTTGAAAATTTAGCAAAAATTGCACAAAAAAATTATCTAAAAAAAATTGTTTTTAAAAAATTTCAAATTTTAAGTTAATTAACTTCTTAACTAAAGTATACTTACTTACAAATCTCATACTTATAAAACAGCAAGAAAATTATTAAAAAAATATTTTACCCTGAGTTCATAAAGTTTTCTATATTTTTAAAAATTTATTTTCAAATTCTAGAAATTTTGTAAAAAAAAAAAAAAAAAATTAGCAGAGTTTAGATTTTTTTTCTAAAAATGCTATCACAGCGTAAAATAATAATTATCATTATCCTGATTGTAATTTAGTGTAAATTCCTTTCTAGGCAATTGCTCAACAGCTAGAAACTCATCTTGGAAATGTAAAGTCTGTTGTACAGAAAGGTAAGGACCTGAGCAAGCTTCAAAGGTCTCCCAAATTCATTGAAAAAGATGTAAATGAATTAGAAAAGAACTGGGAGGAAGTGTACCACAAGGCCACACAGAAGTTAACCATGTTAAAGGTAATATAATACCTCCGTAATATAATTGCTTGCAATAAATTACAAAGTTTTTTTTTATGTTGAAATTTTACAACTAAGAAACTTCTAGAAAACTATGCATTTTTAAAAGCAGTTTATTTAATTAAAATAATATGAAGGCACATATAGTATAAAGTTATATATCTGCCATATTATAAATTGTATGGTCAAAAGAGTGATAGTCTTATTTTATATAAATTAGTTACTCAAATACGTACGTTCATCATACAGTAAACATGTTCACTTTAAAGCATGATTATTGCTTATGGAGATAAAATATAAAAAAAGGCCACTTAGATGTTCGGATTTATTCACAAAATTGCATATTTTAATTGTAGAACAATATTCATTTGTTCAAAATACTTTCAATTCAACATTACTAAACTGGTCTACAGAATTTAACAAGAGTGAGAATTAAAGCAATTGAATATAAAGAACGTAATGAGATTTAATTCCTTTAAAATGCAGCAATGTAATATTGTAGGTGTAGAGTCTAATTCAAAGAAGTTAAGGAGAGGTTATGGGTTGAATTTATACAAATAAATGTTTAATGTGAAGGGAAGAAAAGCTAATTGTATATTAGGGTGATTGACAAACAAAAGAATTAACAAATATAACATGGCAGACAGTGGATGGGACAGTGGATCATCATGGGACGATTGTTAATAGTTAAATTGGTTACCATTTATGTATATGTATCACTTCCATGGGATAGTGTAAAATATCCATTTAAATTTTCACATTTAAAGGCTTGTAAATGAAATTAAATATTGTATTGAAATTAAAATTTAACATTTTTTGATTAAATTGGAATATAATTTTTACATTTGATTTAAAAATATTATAAATAAAAATATTCCTTTTAATGTTTGGTTATTGAAATTATTGCAACTATTTCATAAACCTAAAATTATGCATTATTCAGAATTTCTGATTGAAAAAATATCTATTGTTAATTTAATCAAGGTTTTCCTTACAATAGAGTACAAGTAACTTGTGGAATGATTATGATAGCCAAAAGGATGAAATATTTCGTCTTTTGAAACAAGCTGATGAAGAATTAAAAAAATTGAGACAGTCAGCCAGTCTTCAACAACCTCCAGTAAGTTTATATTTATGACCAAACTTTATAGTATTTTTCCTCAAAATTAAAAAAGCCTTTATTCTTTAGCGAAATCTGCACTACTGTGTATATATAAAAGTAATGATTGTCATAAAAACGTTTTAAATGAAAACTTTTTTGAATATAAAACTTTCTTTTAAAAGTCATTCTAACTGAGTAACTAAATATTTTTTGTACAGTTTAAAAGTAAACTTATTTCTGTTTATTACATTGACCTTTATTTAAAATTTACCTTTTCCCTAATATTTTAGAAACAATATAAAGAACTGCATGAAACAACAGAAACTCATTTGGAGAAACTCAAGTCTGCAGGCAAGGACTTAGCACCCAAATTAAGTGAAAGGCAGCGACCGTTGCTCCAAAAGGAAGTGGTAGAAATCGAAAACAAGGTTTTGATGGTGCTTTCAACACTGAGAGAAAATGTGGAGTATTTGGAGCGATCCACGGAAAAGTGGACAAAATTCAACTTTAAACTCGAAGGATTTGTTGCGCAGGTGGATAGTATTATTGATCGATTGAAAGATATTCTATCTGAATCTTCACCTCCAGAAATCAGGTTGAAACAACTGGATGTAAGTAATGTATTATTTATTAAGAAAATGACATTGGTGAATATTTGATAATTTTTTTTTACTTTTAAATCACATAATATTAAATCATAAGAAAGTTATAGAATATTTTTATTATTATAAAATACAATTTTAATTAAAACATAACTTTTTATAACTAAAACTTGTTACTTCTTGCCTGCGTCCTTTAAAATAATGTCAAATAAATATTAAATTATTATTTTTAAATTATAATATAACTGAATATTATATTATACTAAAACTTGCATTTAAAAATTAGTATGCAAATGTAAAAAATTATTAAACTATTATTCTTTAAAAGAATACTCTTATATTGCAAATTAAATTGTTCTAAAAAAAAAGGTTTCATTGACTTTATTTTTATTGAAATAAGTGTTTTTTATAATGCATGCAGTTTATACATTTTTACAAATAAATGCAGCTTATCTTAAATGAATGAATCATATTTAAGTTTTTACTATAATACAGCTTTATAATGATACTGTAGCTTATACTAATGAATTTTTACATTATGTTTCTTAAATGTCTTTAGAATTAAAACTCATTAAAATATAACGAACTTCACAATACTAAGTGTTTACATACTGCAATCCAAAAGACAAAATATTATTTATTCAAAGTCCTGTTTTTACTGGTAGAAAAAAAGTCCTAGATGAACTAAAATTTTTTTTTAATTGAAACTTTATAATTCTAAACAATAAGAAAATTAATAATGTAAAACAATATTAAAAAAGTAATAAAAACTAAACTAGGGGGGATCCGCGACGTTGTTGCTCATTACTGTACGTTCTTTTTTGTTGCCAAATCATGAAATGAAAAGAGAATTGTATATGTAAGAGAATTATATATAAAGATTGTAAGACTACATTTAAAAAAAAACATATCTTAGTACATTATGGAAAGTTGAATTTTTTGCTGAAACGGTACAAAATGTCACTGTTGAATACTGTTTTTTTCTCAATTATAACAATTATAATTTTTGTTAAAATACATTTCGTTTTTAACCAAAAATTTAGAAGCTTTTCAGTTAAATGGCATATTTCTAATAAATAATTAAACATTTAAAACCCTACTTGTTTTGTTAAATCACATGAGAATAGATCCTATAAATAGACTCCTTCAAGCACTGGTTGTTTACACATTTCAAAGATACATCAAAATTCAATACTCACTTCAAAGTATAGGTACACCGGAGCAACACCCCAGGAGCTGAACTGACCTACTTGTTTACTGACTGCTCCACACTCGTTTGTTGGCATCCCCTGCATCTCTCCTCGCACACGATACCCACCTTGGCACGAGTCCCATTGTTCCTTCCGCCCACAAAAGACACGAGTCAGCCCATTCTTTTCTTGATCCCTCTTCTCAGTAGCAGCATGGCTATACCGGGGAGTAGATGCAGACGCTGATGAGTCTGATTGCAAGAAATGTGGATTGATCGATTGGATATTGTGAAATTTATTATTTATTTGTCATGAAAGGGATATGATGCTTGAACCTGCACTTAATGGATTTATCAGTTTACTGTTGAGCTTTAAAAAGTTTTTATAGTTCATTGACTTCAAGATATTTTGTATATCTTTGAAATATAATTTCTTAATCTAATGACAGCCGCGAATGAAGCGTATTTTAAACTAGAGAGATACTAGTCATCTTTGTGGTACAGTTGGAAATGAGAATCATTTCTTAATTCTTATTTCTCTTCGAGTCCTCTACTGCAAGACCACGAAATAAAAGCAGGTGTTGCTAAACATGTTGTCATAAGGCCAAGGAATTATTAATAAGTCAAGTGGACATCTCAAAACTTATTATTTATACCTTTGAGGAAGGAAATATGTCTAAAAGGTATTTGTCTTAATCGGATTTTAGAAATTATCTGTACAGTTTAATTTAAGGACAGTTATTCTAGAATTAGTATGTGATGAAAGTAGATTTATGTTTTATTAGACTAGTATAAAATAAGAGGAAAATAATCAATAATTTTTTTTTTCAATCCTTTGTTTAATTTTTTTTAAACTAAAAAATTTAAAAAGCAAATAAAAGAATCTAGAAAAATTCTTGCTACAATGTCTCTATAGTGTTGTCAGGAAACCATAATTTTCCTTTGTCTCTTTGTTCCAAAAACTGCACAGAATGAAAAATGAATTCAAGCCTTTTCCTCGATTTTTTTTTCTTTCAATTTCTGAGAAATAATGCGGCATGAACTCATTATTCTTACTTTTGTTGTACTTCAGAAGTAACTTTGTTAGAAGATTTGGGACTCGATACTCTGTTTTAATTCTTGTTTCCTTTGCTTCAGGAGTTGCACAGTGAGATCAGGAATCAGAAGCAGGTCCTAACAAACCTCGAGACAGAGAGTCAGGAGCTGGCAGTGGACCAGCCGGACAACGCAAACGTAAACCAAATCATTGGCCAGTTGACAACCTTAAAGGATCGCCTGTACACTTTGGAAGAAACTGTGGTGACACAGAGAAATATAATATCAAAGAATTTGGATGGTATTAAAAATGTGAATGATGTTCTCAAGGCGGAAAGAGATGAATTGAAGGCGGCAGAAAAGAAGGTGGAAGCTGGATTGCCAGCTTTTGCATCGCTCAAGGAAGCACATGAGAAGAAAGTAGAGACTGAAGTAAGTTATAAATTTATGCAATTCTTTTTAAATAAATCATTATGAGAATTATATTCAATCTGATTATATTATATGCACATATATAAAAATGTATAATTGCAGTTTTAAAAAATGCAAATTAAATATTCTCTAAAAACTACATTATTAATCTTTTGCATTAGGTAACAGGGCTCAAATTTTAGAAAAATATTTCACAGATCTTATATGATTACTCTTAATAGTAACAGCCAGTACATAGACGGATCCAGAAAAAATATGCTTTAAAAATTTTTATATATACAAAAATATAATTTTAAATATGCTACAAGGCAAATATGACTTAAGAAATAACTAGTTTTTGTGTTGAATCAATCACTGTCTGGTAAAACTCTGCATTTGAAAATTGGTGAATTTCCTTGTGCTCTTTTTTGATCTAATAGAGATTATTTTTTAAAAGAATTTTAACAAATTTATAGTTTTTTTTGTTTCAATATTTGTTACCCTGTAAGTTTATCTAAAATGGGGTTATAAATTTATATTATGTTTTCTTTTTGAAAAGAAAAATAATTGATATTAAAAAGTTTAAAAATAATAAAGGTAATTGGTATTTAAAACCATCATAAAATATTTTATAGTTTTGCTACGTTAAAAAAATATTAACTGTATTAACCTTCTGATCTATAGATAATTATTGGAATGTTTAAACTCATAAAAATATGTTTTTTTTTAATTAATATATTTAGGTTTTAATTCACAGATCTTAAGACAATTTAATTAAAAAGCATTTGTGATAATATATAATAAACTCTCTTACGTTAAAAATATTTTTCAGTTTCATTTTCTTTATCCCAGCTAAAAGCTTATCTGATAAACTTGTATAAATTTTGCTCTAATAATAATAAGTAATACAAAATAGAATGTCTTTTTATTTTAGAAATTCTGTGACCATTGCCATCAAAAGATATCTTACTTGTCCGATGTCAGCACACAAACCTGCAAAGAACTCTCGGATGCTTCCATTCAGTGTGAATTCAATCAATTGCAAGACCAATGGAGAGAAATTGCTAAGACCATTCAAGAATGGATTGAGCAACTGCAATTGGTCATTGCCCAATGGGAGGAAATCAGCATTAAACAAGAGGGTCTTCTTAAATGGCTTGAAGTTACTGAAAAACATGTCAAGACCATTGTGTCTACAGATACAGTTAACATTCAGAAGTTAGAAGAATTGAAGTCTAAATTAAGGGTATGTATGGATTTGTATTTATTGTTTTTATAACAGTTTAAACAGTGACTTATTTGTAAGTTTGCTGCCTAGGGGGGCTACACAAAGTTTGACACCCTTTTTTTTTTATAAAAGGAAAGGTAAAAGTGGCTATATATTTTTTAATATATAGTTTTAAGTTCTAATGCAATTTAATAGATTTGTTATGGTTTGCTGGTATTTAATGGTGCAAAATCATATCCTAGACCATACTGTGCCAACTACTTTTATCAAAAAAATATATAAAATTGCTTCTTATTTTGTAGTATTATTCTTATCAGAGAAATTAAACTCATCAAAAAAAAATACTCATTTTAAAAATAAATTATTATAATTAAAAAATATATTAAATGTTTTTAAATTTGATTGATACTGTTTTGAATATCAATATTTAAGCAACATTTGCTATCCTTCTATTTGTCTGCTTTGGGCTTTAGCCTCCCCCCTCCCCCTAGTAAAATATGCCATTGGTTATTAGTGTGAAATCCGTTGTGCGATGACTTGACAATTTTAAATGCCTACAATATTCAATGTCAAAAACAAACAGTAAATTTTGCCTCACTATTCATTGTTTTCCTTATCACAAGCCATATATAATTTTTTTTTAATCAAATAATACTCGTTACATCTTTCATTAAAACTTTCCATTTGGGATAAAGTTTGGGCTGTCTTAACCCAAATTACCTAAAAATTTATATTAATTATTCAAATTCTTATTTTGACATAAAATTATTATTCAAATTATAATTCAAAATAATTCGCTTTTTGTTGAACAGGCAGCAAATGGTTATAAATTAGAGATGAAGCACTTTACTGTATTCTTCGTCATTGACAGTTGGATATTTAAAGTTCCTTATTATAAAGACTTCAACAATATAGCATAAAGGAGACATTGAATTATTAGAGTTTTCAATTACTAGGTCCTGAACCTAGAATTACTAGGGTTCAGGATATAACCAGCATTATTATAAAAATATATATTAAATTTTTTTAATGTTTATAGGTATGGAAGAAGGATTAGAAGATATAAAATTTATTGTTTAAATTTTTTTCAACAAAGATATATTGAGTATTTTAATTTTAATGTGATGTAAGAAAATAGGGGTGATGAAACCAGAAGTAATGGTTCACATTATACAATTCACACATTTAAACAGAAAGGAATTGAGCACTATTTATATAATGCAGTATTTGACAAATTTGGAACAACTTGCTAATGATGTTGTTAATTCTGAAGTTATGAGTGAGTTTAACCCCCTGACATTTATTGCCGGGATATCACGTCCAGGAACCTCCAGTTTTTTCATCAATACACCCAATTTTTAACTTCATAAAAATATTTCCATTTTGCATTATTTTTTCATTCTAATTGTTTGTAGTATAAAATAAAAGCTATATATTTACATCTAATTGAAATTTTAGTATAAAATTAAAAGAGTTTGTAAAGGAATTTTTTTCATACTTCTTAATAAAGGGGGGTAAAATTAATTTGAGCATCACTGTATAAAGGAACGTTATGGATCTTCATAAGTTAGAAAATACTAGACTGAAGTAATCTTTCTTGTCCTTGATCTAGTTGTTGGTTATCAAATAAATATTTGCTTTGGTAAAATTAATGAGTATGCAATTGATGAGGGATTTGCTATAAGTATATGATAAAGTATAAGTTTTTATATATTATTGTTTCTGTAGTTTTCTATAAAAAAAACAGACATTTAAAGTAATTTCTTTTTAATTTTTAGTATTGGATATAGATAATGCTGATTGTATTTTCTTTTGTAGAACTTGGGTTCAGAAATTGATGGAAAACGCAGCGAAGTCCATGCCATTACCAAAGACATTGATAATCTTTCGGGACATTTATCATCAAAAGCAGTAATGGCTCTCCATAGTCAGACCTCGGATATCCAGAAACGCATTGATGAACTTGGGGACTTGATGCGAAGGCAGCTGATTCAGCTGGGCTCGTCCATCGCTGAACAGGAACAATTGCTAAAAACTATCGACACATTCACCCACTGGGAAGAAGATGTAAAGATGCAGCTGCATAAATTTGATGATATATTTGTTGATCAAATTGAAGCAATTCTCAAGAATATTGAGGTATAAAACACTAATTTGTCTAAAGTGATATGAAATTTTAGGACCTTTTAATGAAATATTGAATTATAGTAACCACTAGGTTTGCCTCAAAATCGGTTATTTCAAATAAGGGTCTGCCTTCATTCTGTTTTTTATTGATTACTTAAAAAATGCAGATTATCATTATAGCAATGTTTTTACTTATTCATATATCAAAACTAAAGCCTAATTGGATGAGCTAACATGAAGGTAGTTGGGTTATGGTCGGATGCGATTTAATACTAGTAACACCCTCTCTTGTAAATCCTTTAACCCTTTGAGTACTGAATTATTTGAAGATTTTTATGTCCATGGGATGGATTTGGTGAGGTTCAATTGATCCCATTCTTGACTGACCCTACAACAAATTGTTTGCGATCAACGCCCAAAGGCGGGGGGTGCCGCAAACATCAACGCCTGCTTCTTAAATTCAGATGATGAGTCAGACTCGTCCACCGTAACTTCGCCCAAGTAAGCAGATGACGGGTCTCACTCGTCAAATGTACCCAAAGGGTTAAAACTTACTTGTACTCCCAATATATTTTTTGGTACTTTTATTTATTTGAATATACATATTTATTCAAGAATATTATATTCATATATCAAAATTCTTCTAATATAACATTTTTAATAGTTGATGATGAAAAGATAAAGTATGAATGTTTTTTTATATTGCAATCAAGTTGTTTATTGAACTATTTATTTTAAAGATATCTAACTATAATTTTGCGACAACTAAATATATATTTCTTTAGATAATATTGTAATTTTACTTTTTCATGTTTGATAAATTAAAAGAATAATGTAAAACTAAAAATGTGTTTATACTTTTTTTGTGTGTACTTTATGTATTATATATGAATTTGTAAATTGTATGTGTTAGGTACCGTTTAATAAACTCGAATAACTTTTGTATAATATTTATTCTCCATTTTGTAGTTGCTGAAAATAGAAAATGACAGTCGTCAAACAGATTTTAATGGCATTTACGAAGAGGTGAAAAAATTGAGTGATTCGCACGATGCAACAGAAGTTGAAGAAATCACCAATGTATATTCCAGACTTTCAGAACTCTACCAAAACACAGAAGAACTGTTATCGAGAAAGCAAAAATTCTTACAAAAACGACTTGAATTTGAAACATGGTACAAGAACATGCACGAAAAGATTGAACTTTTGAAGAACAAAATTGAAGGCAAGAAATATTCTGCTGAAGAACTGCACAATGCTGCAGAGGAGCTTTCGACGTTACAAAGTGAATTTGACAATAAATCAAGGGAGGTTTCAGAACTGGATGACATGGCTCAAAGAGTAAACCAAATTATTCGGGATCGAAACACGACTTTGCCCGTTAATGTTGCTGATCGTCTAAATAATATTCAGAGTCTTTTGAAAATTGTTAGAGATTTACTTACCCTTGAGGAAGAAGGTATAAATAAACGAAGTAGAAACTGGGAAGAATTTAATAGTAAATATGAAGCTTTATGCCAATGGATTTCTAATGTTAATGAAAAGATTCAGCAATTGCATCTTCATTCATCTACTATTAATGACTTTGAAGAGCAGCTTAAAGTTCTTAAAGTAAGTTTTTTTTTTAAATATTAAATATTTTGCATGTAGTTTTTTTTAAGATGCCTTCTTGAACATAAAAAAATAACATATTTAAATAGTCTTAAACCCCTTTTAAATGAATATTTCTTATTGAAATTACAACTTATTTTCATCCTGAATCAAAACCTAAATATTTATGTTTATTTGCTATTGATAAAAAATTAAAATTTTGAAGATAATTTTCTGTTATTTTAATTTGTAGTTTATTGTATTTATTTTAATAAATAGTTATTTAGAACTATTTTTTAAATAATTAACAATGTTCACATCCAAACACTATGTATTTACAAATTGTTTCTAAAGCTTAATAAAACATTAGTTTTATTACATCACATACACTTTTCATGTAACTTAATCAAATAAAAAGTTAGTAAAATATCTCCATCAAAATATTAAGAAATTTATTTCCGTTTTGATTATTAAATATTTTACATTTTATTCTAAATTAATTAATAAAATTTGTGGTTTTTAACCATTTTTTTAAAAGTTTTTTCTTTCAATTTTATACATCATGTTGCTTATTAGTATGCCATAAAGAAGTATTTTACATTTTTCCAATCAACTTATTTTTTTAGAGAGAACTTCATATTTTTTTTTCTTAAATTATACCTTTGTATTACATTTTTACGTAATGAATATTCTGGTAGGAGTACTTCATATACATCCAACTAGACTTTAATTTAGAAACATTTGCTCAAATCAAATAACTGCATTTACAATTTTAAAGTGTATTTTGGTATTTATTTTTCCTTAGGATTTCCATATTGAAATGGAAAAACAAAGTTCAGCCTATTCTAATGTCCACCACCTTGGAAGATCCCTAATTGAAGAAGATTCCTCATCATTTACGACTATACAAGGTTACCTAACAGCAACAGACAAACAATGGGAACAGCTGTCCACTGATCTTTCCCAAAGAGAGAAATCTGTGGGACGCCTTTTACAGCTGTGGAAGGAATGCAACGCTCTTCAAGACAAGTTGTTAAATGTTATGAAAAATGCTTCTCATGCAGTCAAACCCCCATCATTTGTGCCATGTGACTCTACTCAAGTATCAAAGCTTTTGGATAAAGCAAAGGTTTGTTACTAATTAGATTTTTAATTGTTGTTTGAAAATCACATTTTGTAAGTGTAGTTGTTACTTTTTTTTAATTTCTAAAATATCACAATAAATTGCTTTCAAATTTTAGAATCTAATATAAAATTAAGTAATAAAATTATTAATAAAATAAGTACTTAGAAAACATATAATTTTTTTTTTTTGAAATCTAATTCTCAATAAGAATACGCATTCTGATGATTTTTAAATTTGCATTTAAGTTATGTATATTTAAAATATTTTAATACATTTAACTTATTATGTAGATAGATTTGTAGTATTAGATTTAGTATTTTATATTGAAATATATTTTTCACTGATAATAACGAAAATGTTTAATAGTGCAATATAATGTTTTATAATAAATATAGAATAAAATGGCAACATAATAATAAATCTACTCCTATATTAAAAGGAAAGTTTTTAAAATGCAAATAGGCATTTGAATTATTATTAATAAAGTAAGATTTATGTATATTGTGAATGTAGTTGTATGTTTAAAAAAAATATTCAAACCTAATTTGCCATTTATTAATTTTCTGCCATGTCATGCTTAATTAATTTTAAAGTATACATATTATATTTATGCATATTGAGTGTACTAAGTCTTATTTTATAATTTACTTCTAATTCTGATAAATTATTCTAACATTCATAACTAATAATTGATTCTTGTTGTGATTTAAAGAAAATGTCAAATTCATTACTACCCATTTTGTAGACATTAGTATTTTAAAGGCAGGTTAAATCTGTTTCAGAATTGATTTTTAAAACCTGAACTTTCTTTTATTCTAGCTGTTATTTCAAATAATCATATGATTTCTTTTTTATTTATTTCTAGTCTGGTAATGACATTCTCAAAACTCACCATCATGAATTGGACAAATATGTCCAGAAATCGAAGGAACTGTGTGATAAATTGTCTTCGGAACAAGTTCCAGATAAGTCCAACTTGGAAGAGAGTTGTGGCAAGATTCAACAGAAGTGGCAGGACACTTGGAAGGAGGTGGAATCTCGGCTCCAGAACTTGGAATCACAAGTGGTGCTTTGGCAGCAGATTGAGTATGACAAGGATGAAATTATGGCATGGGCCACTGATATTTGTAGATGCCTCGGTGATCAGATTAATAAATTTGAGAGTAAAGAAAAGGCTGAATTGATACTGGATCGTTACAAGGTAGACAAATTTACTGAAAATTATTTATTTTATAATGCAAAAGTGTGTTATATGCTATTCGTCAATTTTTATATTACATGTAATACATTGTAATTGTATTGGACAAGAACTAGTAAATTTCAAAGCCATTGGTTGTAAAATATAATGGCTTGACACTATTTTTAAGGAAATTAATATATATAATATGATGTATATTTAGAAAATTACTATATATAATATTATGTATATTTAGAAAATTACTATATATAATATATTTTATAACTTATCACTATTATAAAGTTACAGTCATTAAATTAAATTTTCTCCAACTTTTGTATGATTTTTTTATTTCTTTGTGCAATTTCAGACATTGCTTTAGGAAATGTACTATTTCCGATATAAATGTTTTTATTCCTATGCTATAGATCACCATAACTCCATTAAAAAGATTTTCCTCAAACTTTAAATTAAAAAATATTACCATAAAAGAGCATTTTATCAGATATTGAAACTTATGACAGTTTTCAACAATTTTTTTTTTAATTTTTCATCAATTGATTGAATTTTTTAATGTTAATTGCTTAATTTTTTTTTTTACATTTGGAAAACGTTTTATTAAATAAATTACATAGTAGATCATTTTTTTAAATGATGATAATATTTGTCTGTGTTAAAAACATTTGTATGTAATTAAAAAAATATTGTTATACAATTAAAATCTATTTACTTTCAGAATGAACTGACTTCTCGATTAGAAATGAAAAAGGATATGCTTACCAAAGCCGGCGTTCTCAAGGCACTCAACAATGATTCTGAAATACCAACATTGACTTCACTGATATCGGTGATTGAGAACCATTTTGAAGAGGCCGCAGATTTAGCTCGCAGACTCCAGAGCAGCCTTTCAGAGCTTAACGTCGAGGAAGAAGACATCAGAAAGGAGCAGCAAGATCTGAGTGACTGGCTACGTGCCATGAGGGAAAACATCTCAAAATGTGAAGATGTGTCTGCGGATGATGAGGCCATTCTTCAAAATCATGAAACCTGCAAGGTAATTTTATAATTAATGTTATTAATGCTAAAGGGTATGCCAATCTATATTTTTATACTAAAATATTTCCAGATTATTTTTAGTTCTTTATAAATTTTTAATAGTGCAGGTTGATATTCTGTGCATCTTATATTCTTATATGCAGCATTAAACAACTATCCATTAGCGTCTTTCTATATCTATATACTAAAAAGAGCTATTTTTGTGATTTGGTTTCAGATCAACATCCTCTTCAACTACATTTGATAACATTTCTAAAATTACTAATTCTATTAGTCTGAAAGTTAGTATATAGATATTTCAAATGACCTAAATGAAATTGTCATTGTACAGGCGAAAACAATTTTGATAGTTTCTACATCAATTTCAATTATATTGATCATAAGACCACTTATAAGAGTAAGATTTTATTCAAGCTTGTTCAAGCACTAATTTTACATCAATAAAAAAGTTATGAAAATTTAAAATCTTCATTAAAAAGCAAGCTACCTTCTAAAGTCTCTCTTCAAATACTTATTCTTTCATAATTAAGTTAGGCATTTATCTTTCCATGTTATTATTTTGTATACATTTTATTGTATATTTCTTTATTGCAGCAATTGGAAACGGAAATTGTAGCCTACAGTGAAAGATTTGCCAAGCTTGATGCAAAAGTAATGGAAAGTAAGCAGAAACATTCCAGTTTAGATACTTCACACATTGAAAAAGAAAACAGCAATTTACAAAAGAGGTAATTATCTTCTTACAAATATATTATTTTATATATTGTGTATTTAATACCTTTTCTATCTGGTCGTAGTATGTTTAAGTACAATGATTTTGTGTAATTTAGTGTCACTAGCAAGTGTATAAGTTGAAGGTGAACTATGTTTACAGGTATGAAAAAGTAAAAACTACTGCCTCTAAGGTATCGAATTTTCTATCATCCTCTGTGGAGCGTCGATACCAAGTTGCATTACAAGATTTCCAAAGATGGATGCTGACAAATTCAGAAAAAGCTGCATCTTGCAAACCAGATCTTGCTTTAGATCGCTACAGTTTAGAAGCTAAGCTGGGGTTATTGCAGGTATTTTTTATAGCTATTATTTGTTCAAAAAATTCTGTGTAACTGAATTTCAATAGGTAACAAACCTTTATAAATTTGAAATTTTTATATATAAAACATAATATAGAAATATTTATATAAATTTTCAACTAATGCTTATTCAGGGTGGTAACATAACCTGGAAAACCGGGAAATCAGGGAATTGTCATGGAAATTTTTTATTCTGGAAATATCAGGGAAATTTTCGAAATTTCACAAAAAATCCGGGAAATTTTCAAATTTGGATCATTAAAACGGCAATTATCCTCCATTATGCACTCTATTCTGGGTAATTTAGTTGTCAATATTTACTTTATTTTTGAAAAAGAATTTTTTTTAAAAAGTATGGTTATGCACATTTTTATATTTTCATTTTTATTTTTGTAAAAACGTGAACCAATGCTGAGGGAGCAGCAAAATGCATTGGACCTTGAAATTGTGAGCAACATGTGAGGGGTTAATGAATGTGATTTATTGCAGATTGGAATAGGAAATATTAAGCATATAAAACATTTAAAATTATCTCCAAAAGAAATAGTTGGAAAGATTTGCATTCTCTGCTTACAGACAACATGATTAATTACTATTATGCCTGCCATAATTGTATAATTTGTATATCCATAAATTATTATTTTAACTGACAATAAGTATTGCTTATAAATTTTTATTTATAATGCAGTAAATTTATTGTATTGTAGCGTGGATACTTTGTTTTTATACAAAGCATATATTTCAACATTTCTTAATGTAATTTTAAAGTCAGGGAAATTTTGTGACACCATCATGGAAGTCAGGGAAATATCAGGGAACTTTTTTTTCCAGAATTTTGTTGCCACCCTGTTATTTAAAATCTTAAATATTGTCAGATAAATAATTCCAACTTAAAAAAATTAACTTTTGATTTATATTTTAATGACCTAAGTTATAATTTAACTTCTATTTACCTTCATAACTTAAACAACTAATTTGATGTCCTATCATTCGGAAATATTATTATTGTTCTAGAAATCAAATAAAAACTTAATACATCTATTTATTATATTTAACTGTTAAAGTGCATTATAAGATTTATTGTACTCGAATATGGAGTTCAAATTTAATTTTAAAATAATTGAAACCTAAAAGTTGGAAATTCTAAATGGATATATGTGATACTATTTCTTGAAAGGTAATTTTTTTTAAATGTATTTCAAATCTGTTTTATTTAAATATAAATTAAAAACTAACAGTTTAAAATAATCAAGATTTTTTAAGAAAATACTTAAATTTCTAAAATTTTAATTTAAACTTTACTAAAGAGAAAACATTACAGTTTTGATAATTTAGTAGCCTCTCAGAGGGTTAAAAGATATGGTCATTTACCAATGGAATATCATTCTTTAACTATATCTAAAAGCATTTTTTTTTGGTGAAGTAATAAAAATGCTTTTGTAGCTTCATTTAAAGATGAATATTTCTTAAAATTTATTACTTTTGTTCAAAATATTTTTTCTAATAGGAGATTGAATCAAATCTTGCACAAGGTGAAAACAAGAAAATGAAACTCGAAGTCACTGCTGGCAGTGTCATTCAAGTATTACCTCCGGGCAGACAACATGAAATCCAGTCTGTGGTCGATCAGGCCAACGTCGAATGGGATACGTTAGTCTCTTCGATTGCCACTGTTAAAGCTTCACTTTTGAAAAATTTGAAGTTATGGCAAACCTACGAAACAGAATATGAAAGCTTCAACACATGGCTGAGGGACATGGAATCAAAAGTGAAGAGTGCTACCACCCAGCAAGTCGATCTGAATGATATACAGCAGCAATTGTCCACAATCATGGTATGTTTTTTTATTTTTGTTTTTTATTATTCATTGAACTCTATTAATTAAAGTTGTATAGAATTTAATTTATTATTTTAAGGTATAGTATATGTATGCACCACACATTGGTGTTGTAATGCAATTGTAGAATAGAGATTATCTATAAATTTTACAGAGTAACTGTAAATGACTTGAGATGTCGGGGAAATGTCAGTAAAAATTAAATATATATAATATTTTCTAGTTAAAGTTTAAGAGATTTGAAGTTAGTGTTTTCTAACAGTTTTCTTGCCATGGCGTGTTTGTTGTTTATTTCTTCAGTAAAGTCATTTTAAGTTTACTTTCATATAGAATCTTCAAACTGAACTCAGTCAGAAAAAGAAAAATCTAGAAAATTTACTCCAAGTCATTGAAGCCATTTGCTCTGAAAATCCCGAAGCTCGACTCAAAACACAAACAGCTCAAGTTACATCGAGATATCAAGCACTTGAGAGAACTCTGCAGGTACTAGATTTTTTACTATGCATTTTAGCAATGTGTTAAGATATCAAATGACAGAGTTACCCTTCTGTGCTACATATGTTCTGAATCTCACAAATTATTGTTGCTTGATATATGGAAATAACTATGCAGGGTGCTAGGTTCCTCTCTGATTTTGATCATATGTTAGTTTTATCTTATGATGTCACAATTAGAGTTTGTTAGCATTTACCATCTGAAATAGCAGATCTTGTGCAACAAAAGCATTTGGTCATGGGAACTTGACAAATTTCTCCCACATAGATTTTTTTTTCTTTACAAAGTATGTCTAATTAAATTATATTATACATTTAAAGTTACATCAGCAAATATACTGATGGTCTCGGTACTTTTATATGCAGTGCTACTTGTAAATGCACAAGAATATTTCCATTTCTACGAAGGTATATTTACTGCAATTCTGTAACTCAAAATCCTATAAACTAGGGTCCAAGTCATACTTTTAGAATTTGCAAAATAAACATAACACATTTAAGTCATTTGTCTCACTGGCCTAAAATTTATTTTACATTTGCTAAAAGAGTATTGCATATTTTTTCTTTTTCTTAGGAAACTGTGAGAAGATTAGAAGGTTTACTAAAAGTGAAAAAAGATTATGAAGCTTCCAAAGTTGAATTGCAAAGTTGGTTAGAAGAGATGGATAAACAGTTAGAGCCAACCCTTGATGCTTCAGGGGATAAAGATGCATTGCACTCTAAACTGCAGTCACTTAAAGTATATAACCAATCATTATATATTGAATGTACAAAAATAATAATAATAATTTTTTTTATTTGATTTATTATATTAATGTTTCAGTTTTTATAGTTTTAAACATAATTTAAATATAATTGCTTTTCAAAAACTAATATTTTAATATACATTTTTGTATGGTATAAAATTAATAACAGACTTGTTATATAATTAAAATGTCTGTTTTTAGTATTTTTGGATTCAGAATAAAAAATTCAACCATTAATGTGGGGTTTTTATACACATTATGCTTGCTAATATTAATTCCTCTAATAATATAAATGTTTTAGTTAATTAATGTAGTTTTTTTTTAAATTTTGGTTAATTCTAATAACAATTTAGTGCAATGTTGTACAGAAATTTGCCATCAAGGAAATGCACGAATTTAATTTTTCGAATGTTGGCAGTTACACAAATTTCTTTTTAATTAATTTAAATATTTCAGTAAAAGCACTAATTTTAAAGTAAAGTCAAAATAATCAAGAAAATATTCATAGTTACTGTTTATTTATTGGTTCAGTCTTGAAAAGTATATTTTTATTAAAGGCTCTCCTGTCCAAGAAAGAACAGAACACACCAAAGTTATCCGCAGTGACGGATTCCGGGGAACTGATATACCTCAGCTTGAGCATGGAAGGGAGAGACCAGATTCGGAAAGAAATGCGGTGTCTCCGGGATTCCTGGGATGATAAGTGGGAGAAAGTCAGCACTGCGATTAAAAACATTGAATCCTCTTTGATGGCATGGGGAACTTTTGAAGAAAGGTAAATTTATTTATTTAATTTTAATTATGGGGAAGAAACATCATCTAATTTTCAGTTACCCTCTATCAAAACCCACTAATGAACGTATTCTGAGAACTAAGCGACAGCCATCCGCTCCAACACTATATTATTTTCTACAAATACTGCATCTATTTAACTCAAATTCAATACTTAATGTTTTTGTAGGCTTTAACCCTGAGAGTAACGTTCTAAGTCTCCGAGACCTGCAAGTTGTACAAACCCCCTCCTACTCACCCTCCTTAACGTTCAAGCTAAACAACTTCGGTATTCCTCAATGGACCAGTTCTGTTCGGATCACAGTACATTTCATGTATAAAAGATGTTTAGAAATGTCAAAAATAATGTATTACTTTCAGGGTTAAAGTGGCATATGTGGCCAATTTGTGTTGGCCAATTGTTTGGCCATTCGAAAGTATAACTTGGAAAAGAAAAAATATTCTAACTTTTGAGTTCCTTAGTCAGTTGTTATGTAGATTGCTTCTTTTATCAATCATATTACACCAATACTATAAATACCTAAAAGGGAGCCCCAGTTGCTCAGTGGATAAGGCGTTCAGCTACTAATCAGAGGATTTGTGGGTTGAATCCATGCGATGGACTTGACAAAGAAAAGTAAAACAGTAGTGATCTTGTGATTGGAGGGTTGTCAGCTTCGCTACAAAAGTACTAGAAAGTCGTCCAGAACATCCAACAAATTATACTGGCGTGTGTATACGGGACTGGTGCACGATAAATCTGATCGGGGTCCAAAGTCCCGATGTCTATTGAAGGCATTGGGTGCCAGTTCAGGTGTTTCCTCGTCATCTGACCATGGTTCAAAAATACGAGGCATCGTTCCCGGGTCTTTCCTTCGAGATAGGCCCTGAACCGTCGCCAATAGCCCACGGTTCAGCTCTAGTGCTACGATAATTAACCAAACCTAAACAAATATCTAAAAGAATACATCAGAAGCAATTTAAAAGAAAGTAGCAGAGAAATTTTTGTACAATCCTTAAGAAGAATCTAACATTGGCAAGCTATGGAAAGGTTCAATTTTTACTCAAACTTTGCCATCATGTGTAATATAACATCAATGAATTGTATGGCAAACATGGTTGCTAGTGCATTATCTATTCTGGGATATTATTATGTTTAGGCTGTTTTTTTAAAGCCATTTTTATTACTAAAAGTTAAATGTATGTTGAAAAAGGACTTAATAATTTTAATTCTAAAACAAAACTTCAATTACACTACATTTCATATAGGGTAATAAAATAATTAAGTTTCTGTTTAAATATTTATATGTTTTTTATTAGGATATTAAATTGTTGTTTAATTATTATAACTGTTTTGTATTATAACTGATTTACTACTGTTCATTTTTTTTGTTTGATTTTTTTTTTTAAAGTTGTAAACAAGTTGGTGTATGGTTAAGTGAATTATCTAGTCAATTAGGAAATGAAGTACAGCTTAAACCTACTCTGGCAGAGAAAAAATTACAGTTACAAAGCTTTAAGGTATGAGCTAATTATTTTACCTTTAAACATGATTAACAGTTATAGGTTCGCAATTATTTAAATTTTACTTTTAGCTATATAGTTAACAGAACAAACCTTTTATTTTGCTATTGTTCATTTTAAATTATTGAAAGTGAGTATTTTGATGCTACAAAAATTAATATGATGGCATCGTATTATAACTTGTGCTATAGAGTGTTTATAATGTATGTAAATAATAAAAGTTTATAAAATATTCCAAAATATAGCAATTAAATTAATTTTTGACATTCATAATGTAATGTTTTCATAACTATTTTATTTATAATTATTGTTTTTACTTTTTTTTACACATAAATAATGTTTATATTTAATTTTTTTTAATTTCAATTATTGTTTATTAAAATAGTTTTGTCTTATTAATGTTTTTGTCTTATTTAAATCACAGGCCATGGCGCAAGGTATTCTAGCTTATCAAGCAGTTATATCTAAACTGAAAGATAAGGCATCAACATTACCAGAATCTGCCCCTAAGCATAACGTAGAAAGTTTTCAATCGCAGTATGACAGTTTAATATCTGCTGCAAAGGTATTGAGTCCTTTTTACTATATACTTATATATTTTTCTATTATACCATCCATAATAGATTAAGAATGTTTATTCTCGACTTTAGATCAATTTTAACCTTACTTGGAACTAAATAAGTCATTGGTAATAAACTTATGTGTATAAAATCATCATTGTAAATGACTTAATTTCATAACAATTTGATTTCAAACTTTTGTTATTCAATTAATATCACTTGTCTAACTATCTTGTCAAACTGAACATATTTAATGTCATTTTGTTATTCTTTTAATTTAATTAATGTTACATGTATATTTTTTTTAGTATTAATGCCAGAAATGTTAACAATGTGAGTTTAACTTTTTCAGTTGATAAATCATTCGGATTATAAATAAAATCCTAAATTTGCTTTTTAAAACTATATTTTAAAATATCCATTATTCATTCATTTTTATTTGTGTATTATTGTATTATTATGTGAACTCTATTTCTCAGAATTATAGACTTTGTTCATATCAGCCCTTTGATCAGTAGTTACGGAATTTTTTGCCATGGGATTGTCAGTTTTCCAGCAATACACACAATTCTTAAATTAACATAAATATTTTATTTTTCAATTATGTTAGGTTAGGTATACATTAAAAGATAACTCCTTAAAAATAATAAAATATCAGGATTTTATTTTTTTTAATAAATTCTCTAAAAATTTCTTTTAAGCTCTCCTACAGAGAAAGCTACTTTACAATTTCAGTAATTTTTTAGCTGTTCAGTGGGTTAAGGCATATTGCTTAAGTTTCTGATGCAATATATTCTCATATAAACAAAATTTTAATTTAAAAACTAAAATATTACATGCATAATCAACTCTACTTTTGTAATTACTATTAAATGAAAATTGTTTACTTAAATTCTAATAAACCACCTTTCAAATTTTTATTGATATTGTTATAAACGATATTTTTTAACAACTTAGGATCGTGTGCAGACTTGCGACAAACATGTAGGCGAACATGAGGGATATTCTGCTAATCTTGAGAAGTTTCAAGATTGGATGGCTTCATTGAAAGCAGCAGTAGATACAAGTGTAGATCAAGGAGATACAGAGAGTTTGAAAGTGAAGATTGTTGCATTATCGGTAAGAAAATTATTATTAAATATTTTTGTTGTGTGAACATCATGATCATACATTTTTCTGTTATCTTTCATGAAATTAACATTTAGCATTTTATTCATTTTTGGTAACAGAGCAATAACCTTTCTTATTGTTGATTGTGATGTTTCTTGAAAAACGCTACATCAGTTTTATCCAAATTCAGTAGTAGATTCTTTTTGCTAGGCCTTTTATTTGACATAGATTGTGAATGCGATAAAGGTAGTTTTTATAGGAATAAGGCCTTTGTGTCATTTGAAGTCCTTTCAATTTTTAAGATGACTTAAAAACATGTTCCCAAAACAATTTGGAAAAGAAAAAAAAATTATAAACTTTTTACACAATTCCTAAACAAATAAAATAAAAGCATAGCAATCCACCATTTAAAATGTCCTATTTTGATAACCTTTTTGTCCTGTCCTATGAACATAGTAATGCTAAATTTACTTATTGTAGCCATTAACCATTCTTGATATATCTGTAGTCTACAAAACACACCAATTTTTAAAAACATATATTATTTTTATTCAGTGGGCCTCATAACAAAACACTAAAAACTCAATGTGAAATTTTGAACAAAAGTTATAATTTTTCAAGTTCATATAGGAAATTAGAAAGCAAAAGTGCTTAAATATTGGTTGAATAAGTAAATATATGTTTTTTGTTTTCTTATTTTTTGTTTATAATTTGCAGATTTGTGCACAAAATAGTTTCCAAAGTTAATGTATTGCATTTAAATGTTTTATTAGACTGTTCTCAGTTCACTTGAAGAAGGAAAACCAAAGCTGGAAAATTTGGAGCGCATGCTTGGAGAAGTTTTATCCCACACTGATGTCAAAGGACACAATATTCTCAAATCTGAATTAAATGACATAAAAGAGCAGTGGAACAGTTTCTTAAATCAATGCAGAAGTGCACACGATAGTATTTCTGAGGCGGTTCAAGATCGAGGAAGCTGCGAAGGGGACCTTTCTAACCTTGAAGAGTGGGTTGCCTTGAAAGAACATTTACTTCGCGAGCAAGCCTTGCGTAGTACCCTTGAAACAAAGCAGGCTCAGCTTGAGAATGTAAAGGTAAATAATACTGTGCTGCAATTCTACCTTTAAGCAATTAAATATGAAAATAATTGTGCACATTCTTAAACTTTTGGTACTTTGTTAAAATGTTAAAAGTAACTTAAGTAGTAAATTATATAAAAGGTTAAATAAAACTAACATACATTTAAAAATTATTAACTTATTACAAACAACAACTTGTTATATATTTTTTCAATTATGTATCACTAAGACACTTATTTCAAAAACTTCTATTGTGTTTCAGAATTTAGAAAATGAAATATTAGCTAAACAAACTGAAACTTCTGACTTAAATGCCAAGATGGATTTACTGCGAGGAGACGCAGCTTTAGTTTCAAGAATATCGAGAATTTTGAACAAATATCAAAGTTTAAAAAATGCAGCAAAGGTACGTAACATAGTTTCGAATGTCTTGGGGCTTTTTTTAAAAAGCTTTGTAAAATTAAGTTGTGATATATTATGATATATTTATACTTAGTTTTAAAAAATTTAAATATCCAATTATTATTACATCTCAATTTATGTATAGCTGAATAATATTGCACACATTCCAAAAGTAATAACTCTCAGGTAACAACAATACAGGATTACAGATTTTTCCTTTCTTGCTTTGCCTGAATACCAAAAAAATATTACTTGTCCAAAGGAAAAAGTGTAATACCCTGTCTTAAACCAACTCTACTTAGGCTATCCGTGCTTTTAGTGACACCGTAAAAATTTGGGATGGAAAAAAGCCATTTGACATTTGTTCAGTATCCTCAACTTGGAAAATCGATAAAATAGAGAGAAGGGGAGATAGTTTTTAATTTTGGTATTAAGTTTCAAATAGCACCTTCACAATAAATTTTGCACATATCACAACTCAGTTGATAATTATCAATGTTTTAATATAAGTGTTATTGATTATTTTTATTTAGGATTCAATAAGAAAATGGGAACTTTATGTTAAAGAACACGAATTTTTTGAGAAAAAGCTGTCTGAGGTCTTGAAATGGCTGGAGGAACCTGAAAAGAAGTTGCAAGAAAATTCTGTTTTGTTTGGAGACATGACAGTTTTACAAGAAAGAAAAGCATTTTTAGAGGTGAGTTCATTAACTTATAGCTGATTACATTAAAAGAATTAAAATTGATAAAACTCTTTGTAAAGATTTAGATGCATCTAAATTATTTTTGTGTAAAAATTTGTCTATATTTACTGTCCTGTTAGTCACTGATTCTGTTAGTCCTTTCAGTAATCTCCATTTACCTAACAACATCATTGGTCTATTAAATATATAAAAATATATTTTTATAATATTTTTCAAATATATTTCTTTAATGTGTAGTTCAATAGATTTTAAAATTTTAAGATAAAAATAAAATCTTGATTGAAAAAAATAAAATATTGAAAAATAATGTAAATTTTTTTTTAATTAAGAAATAGGTTTATAAAAATAATTATTTGTTCTTATAACATTATTGATTTTGAAAAGCAGCCATAGTCATGGAAATTTAATAATGCTCTTTTCTACTTGAATGCTAGCATTCTATATGCACTTGTGCATTCTCCACTTATGCATATTTTCATTTGGATCAATTTTAAATACGTAGATAACAAAATACCTTTTCTGCAGTAGAATTGTCATAGTAATCTTCTTTTGGATATACTGATAGTAGCCGGCACTGCATAAGATATTATTCTGACTCCATATAAATTTCGATAATAGATCTCATGCAAAGTTACTTTTATAAAATGTGAAATAGGTGAAACTTTTAGACTTACTTAGATGGCTGCAAGCATTTCATCATCAGCAACTCATGCGTGTATACAACACAGCGCTTAGTTTTAAGTATGTTGTGACTACAGTCCATCAAAATCCTCGTTTCTTATATATCAAAAGGCCGGCCGTCGAATTTGCATACCACTGTAACTGGATGCATTTTCTTTTCCAGCCACATGCCTGGTTGGCAGGACATTTGGTGCGCTTGAGCCGGGTTAGACAGGGACACTTGGTTTGCTTGAGAATGAGTTGTTTGGTTTACTTGAAACTAGAATGTTTAGTTTGCTTGATGCTGGATTCGACTTGAAGGGTCTCTACAAACTATACTAAATCATGAGCAACAATAATTTATTTGTGGGTTAGTTATAAAAACTGTCACAGATACATTGTAACTATAAAACTACCTTGTGCAGTTACTTCAGTTTCATTTAGGAAAAGGAAAGTAAGGGTAAAGTTCCATGCTTTTGTGATTTCTGATTTCATGTAATTTCCTTGAATAAGTCAAGTTGTTTTAACATGTTTTTAAAAATAAATTGTTTCTAAGATATGTAACTAATTTCTAAGATAAATATTTATATTTACAGACTTTAAGTGACCAACTATCGCAGAATCTGTATCATATTGAAACGACCATAGAGCTGGGTGAAAAACTTTATTCCTCCACATCTCCAGAAGGAAGAGAAATCATTAGACAAACAATTAGGTAAAACTTCTGTTTTTTATTTAACCCTGTTTACACTTCCTTTTATTAAATTCTTCTCAACTTTATCGTTTTGTATTTTATTAATATTTTAACGGAAATTCTTTGGGTCAAAAAACCATATTTTTTGCAGTTTGCTACCAGTTAGAAAATAAATTTTTATTTTATTGTACATCAAGTATTCAGAATCATCATATCAGAAAGAAATGATTTCTAATTAATTAATAATAAACCGAGGAAATGTATACACATTTCCACACCTTTACATGATAACCGTTTAAACTTTTAGTTTCCTATTGTACATGTAGTAATATTACAAGTATTAAGTTTATCACAAAATGCAATAGATTTGAAACATGATTAAAGATTGTCTCAATATGATACTCATTAAAACAAATCTTATTTTATAAAAAAAAAACTCAAAATTACTGTTATGTGAACTTTGAATTATATTGTTTACTGTATTCCTAGAAAATTCTTTCATTACCTTTTAAAAACTAAGAAAATGTAATAGATGTTAATTTAATTTACTACAAATAAATTAATGCAATAATGCAAATTAAGCATACAAATACAAATTAAATTAATTCATTAAACAAATGCAATAGAAGAATATATTAAATACATACATTAAATTTTGATTACAAAACAAAAATTAAATATATATGTATATACTTTTAAAACATTATCCATAATAAATTTTCCTAGCTACTTTATTAGTTTTTGATTGAAATATTTCATTTTGTAGAAATCTTCAGAAAAAGTGGGAATCCCTTCAAGAAAGGTGTAATGGTTCTCTGAGAGCTGTGGATTCCTGTCTGCAAAAGCTCATTTCATTCTCCCAAGGTCAAGAGAGGTTGTCCAAGTGGCTTCAAGAAGTAGGCCTGTCAGTGCAGCAGCATACCGAGCCTAAGTCAACTCTTCAAGAAAAAAGGGCCCAGTTACAAAGCCAAAAAGTAATTTTTTTTATGAATAAAATATCATATGCTGATATTTGATACCATGTTTAATTTCTGTTCAAAAATATTTTTCATACATTTAATTAAAGTCTTCGAATTTTTTCAATAAATGTATTTACATTAATTTGTTTTCACTAATTGTAATGTCTTTGTGTGCTTGAATATTTTCTAGGTCATACATCAAGATATTCTTTCTCACAAACCACTGCTGGATACTGTATGTGATAAAGCTAGTGAACTTATGTCTGTTACTGGTGACAATACAATTCCATCTTATATTCAGGATGTTAAAACCATGTACAATGCCATGTGCGCGAAATCTGAGGTAAAAAATTAGTTGGAGTACTGTATAAAGTCAATTATAGGCTGTATTTTATAATTTAATGTTCAACATTGAATTAAAATTTATATGGAATTGCAACAAGCTTTGTAAATACATATTTTACCTTTTAGGGACTCTTGGGTAATTTGAAGGATAGCATAAATGATCATCAAAAGTATATAGACAACTGTAGAAAGTTTCAAGAATTTCTGTCTACTTGTTATATAAAACTTCAAGAATGTAAAGATACAACTGGAGAAAAAGCAGCAATTGTCAGTCGTGTAGGCATTTTAAAAGTAATTATTTAATAAGATCTCGATTTTGACATAAAATGTGGATAAATGGAGCATCTAAACTATTATTTAAATAAATGTTTTATAAAAAAAAACATTTATTTAAATAATAGTTAATTTTGTTAAGAAAAATAAGTTAGCTTGTATTTATTTTAATGTCCATGTTTAAGTTAAATGTCTAAAAAATTTCTTTGCAATCCAATAAAAATAATATTGTAATTCTTAGCTCATTATCAGTTGCAATATTTTAAACTGAACAATAAATTTATTCTTTACAATGGAACATTTACTTTAAAATGGTTTATTAGAATCTTAACCAGCCTTATTTTAAAGAACATGTTTTTTTTATTATTATAGTACTATTAATCCTATGTTTAAAAAAAATCAATATATTCTTATAAAATGAAATTTTTGGAAAATATTTAAGATTTTTTCCACTAGAGCAAAATTTACATTAATATTATATTACTTGAATAATATTATTCAGTAGCTAATTTATAATTTTTCAATCCGATAAAGCACAATAATTCAATAACTTAAAATGCTTGACTTTAAATTAAACATTTTGTTGTAAATTTTCTTGAACTCTATTTTGTAGTAATTAATTTAACAAAAAGTTTATGCACATACTGTAAGAAAAAAAAATTCTTCTAATTTATACCTATAAATTCATATGAGTGTTAGGTCCATAAACTACTTTATACAACACTTTATTGTTGACATTTGTATAGGAATTGATGAACAAACAACCTGAAGGCAAGAAAATGATCTCTGATTTGGAAAAACTATGTGTGGTGGTGTGCAAAAACACAAGCGAACACGGATGTGAAATAATACAACATGAAATGAAGGAGTTGTCAGATTCTTGGAGCCAATACAATACTGCTCTAATGGAAAGCAAATGCAACCTGGAGAATGTTATTCAACAGTGGTCAAGCTTTGAAAAGAATATGGAGTCACTTAATAAGTGGTTTAAAGATGTGGATGCTGAATTTAAGAAGCCTCAGTTACAATCAACATTAGAAGAAAAGGAAGCTCAGTTTGCAGTGATTAAGGTACTTGAAATGTGTTATTTAAATATTTTTAATACATAAAACTCCTCATTGTTTTTTTTAAATTGCAATGCATGCATTTACTTTATATAGATTTCTATATATAGGTTATCTACTTTATATAGTTTTCTACAACTGCTAATTATTTAAAAGCAAAATTTAGAAATTGCATCATTAAAAAATAGTTATCCTTACTTGATACAATTCCTAATATAATAGCTCTTTAAATAAAACTCATTATATTTGCTATATATTTTTAAAACTTTATTTTTCTTAAATTATAACATATAAAATACAGAAAATTAATGGATTGCTTTAAAAAAATATCAATCAATTCCAGCAAATTAAAAGTTATATTAATAAAAATAAATAGATCCTTTTTTTTTAATTCATCTTGTATTTAAAGCATACGTTTTCTAAAGATATTTTATGAACTTTCATTTAAAGATTTTTTATCATAGGATATCAATGAAAAAGTTGTATCTTGCCAAAAAGATCTGGACAGTTTGACTGATGAAGCCCATTCCTTAACTCATTCATCTGGAGTGGAGAGTATCAAATTTGAAGTGTCACAGCTTAACGTCAGATACCAAAACATGGTCTCCTTAGCAAAGGTCAGTTTTTAGTTTAAGGCTTACTTCCTTGCATTTTTCTTTGTTGAGGTTGTTAGATCATATTTTGTGACCCAACTTGAATCTGCTTCTCAAGGCTCTATTGATTTATAACTGAATTTTTTTCATTATGCCAATGATATGTTACTAATTAATTTTTAATAAATAATGAAGTAAAAAAGATGCTGCATTATACCAGAATATAAACCTTTTGTGGTATAAGTATGGGCTGAATAAGTACAAACTGAGAAATCAACTTTGTTTGTCTTATTTTACTACTATAAGTAAAGTACCCTACTGTTGTCATTTGCATCATTTTATTCTAAAATAATGTAAATTGCTTTGGATTTCAACTTCAGTATTAAGTTTAAAATTGGTTTATTAGTATTCATCATTAAAAATATACTTTAAAAAATGTGCAAATTAAAAATAGTGTTGTTAGATTCTTTAAACTTTTATATTTTTTTAATACATTTATGTTTTAAATCTGTTTTGATATGATGGGTTTAATTATCAATAAGTTTAAATTCTTATATCTATTGGAAATATTTTTTCAGACTCTTTTGCATCGCTGGGAAATCATTGTTCAAGATCACAGGGCATTTGAACAGAAAGCGAATGAATTTTCAGATTGGTTGAATGCTGGGCAGAAGGTTTTAACTGAGCTTGAGACGGAGGAAAGCTTGGAACAAAGCATGATAAAACTTCAGGTAAGAACAATTCTATCACTTAATACTACTTTTGTTTTAAGAAAAGATACTTTGTTGTAAGAATTTTTTTTTTTTGTTTAAGAAAATAAGATTGTTCATGTAAATGTTAGTTGCTTCTGTTCAGGTGGTCTGTTTTCTGGTTTGGAAGACAGGAACCAATGCCATGGAATAGTTTAAGATTTGTCCTCGGGATGTGTCTAAAAATTTGTTCTCTTATCTATCTATAGGATGTTTTGATATCTGCAAAATCATTAGACTATGTAATAAGTCTTAGTTTTACAATGTTTTGCATCGGGTAATGACGAGGTAAAAGTGAAATTTGAACTAAATACATCCATCCTGTCACTCTCCTTTCAGATCTAGCTCTAGGATTAGTACTACTGATTAAACAATATATTGACACATTTATTTTTCTTGTTCATGAATTATTTAGTTTTCTATTAATAGGATATTTTATTTTTCCTATTTCATTGTACACTTTCAGCAATATATAATAGTCTAATAAATGTTATATAATTTTTTTTTTATAAATTTGTATATATAAAATCATACGTTTTTGGTCATTATAATATTTAATGATTTAAATTATTGATATTTCTACTACTAGGGCTACAAGATTTCTTTTACAAGAAACATTTCAAACTTAACAAAATTTCAATCCATTAACTCTATAATAAGAAAAGTTTATTTTCTGAATATTTCTCTGAAAGAATGCTATCAGAATACATTAGTTGACCAGCTTTAATAAACATGCTTTTAACGTATATATTTCAATGCGTATATTATTCAAATCACACTGTGAATATGTATTTTCATTTCTAGTGTTTTGTATGTCACATACATGTATTTTTATGTAGCGAAGGTTAAAAATGTTCATAAAATTTCAAATACGAGTCAGATATTAGAATTAGGCTACTGAACTTCTTGCATAATTTTTACGCAATTTTTTTATTCAGGTTTTAGTCAATGATAAATTACAAGGGCAACAACTATTAACGGAAACTGTACAAAGTGGTGAACGTCTATATCAAGATACCGCAACAACTGGCCGAGAATCAATTCGTGAAAGGTTACGGGAGCTGCGAGATAAGTTTGACTTATTTTCAAATCATGTATTGGAAGTTCAGAGACAGCTAGATGCTCTAAACCAACACTGGATCAGTTTTAAAGATACTTTTAAGCATGTAAGAGTTTTTGCTTATACTGAAGACAAACATTAATTCTCATTTTAGCTGATCTAGCATTTATATTAAGTAAACCTATTATTATTATTAACTTTTTATTAGTATTAAAAAGTCATTTTTATTAATATTTTTGTTTTAAAAGAGTTTTTATCATTTTTAAAAGCTTTTTCTTAGATTTTTATTATAGAGTTCCATTTATACGATTGAACTTATTTTGAATTTAAAAACACATTTATAACATGGTCTTACAGTTGCTTAAGCAATTTTCCATATTGCAATGTAATTAGTTTATTATCTATAAATTAGATTTCAACTGTTTGTTTTGTAAAATTCTTTCTGATGACTTAGTTAAAAAATGCAGTTTTAAGACATTGTCTGTTTAATATTTTAAATGTTAGTAAAATAACATTTTATTTCAACAGAAAACTCAACATGCACTAAATTTGCTCATAGTGTCTCTGTTGTTGTTAGTTGTATAACAAACTTTTTCACACTAATATGCCATTACATCTTTGAAATATTCGCATTATCTTTACGAAATTTTGCAGCAGTACATATTACCATTCCATTTTTTTTTTTAAAAGAAAGAAAAAACTATTATTTGATATTTATTAAATTAGTAAAATCAGCTTTGTTAATTTGGTTTATAAAGTGTACTAAATTGTTTTTAACATAAATTTATTTTTCCCTAGATATTGAATTGGATGGAATCAACTGAACGAACACTTTCATCTGATGATTTAAATCTACCTTTAATTCAAGACATAGCACCTCGATTACTGAAATATAAGGTAGTATTAATTTACTTGTGTTAATGTATATAAATCACTACTTTAAAATATATTTTTTTTTTATTATCGACATTTCTATTATGTAAAAATCTATTAAAGTTTTACATATTTTTATAAATTCATTGAATGTTGCTAATAAAATATATATTCCTTAAATACAATTCTATCACAATGGAATTGGAATGCACGTAATGATTGGAATGCTCATAAGAAAAGTAATTTCAAATCTAAACTAATGTAAAATAAATAGCAAATTTTTCATGAAATAATATCAGCCTAAAAGATGAATATTAGTAAATTAGTGATGAAATACACATTAGTATTTCATTAATGATGAGAGACACGGCTCAATTATTCTTGATTCTAAGACTATGAAATTCATTAAAAATTTAATTGATTACTGCTTTCTTTTCTATTCGTAGGCTCTAAATCAAGAGACTGAACCACACAAAAGGCAACTTGATCTCTTGCAATCAAAGGTCCAGTCAGTTGCCCCACTAATGAAAGAGGAAGATTTGCCACTGTCCATACTTGAAGCTACAGCTCGTTTTGACAAAGTAGCATTAAACATTAAGGTACAATTTGGTATTTTTAATTTTATTTTATTCACACTTGAGTTTATTTTAAGATATTTAATAACAATATTTTTTTATTTAAAAACTACTTAGAAAATATCTAAATTCACGAAATTCTGTTATATAAGCCATTTATACTAAAATAAAAATTGACATTTTCATTCCAGCTAAATTTAGACATCTTCATGAGCGATTTCTTTTTTATCTACACACAAAATTTAATTTTTTTTATCAGTTATAAAATGGTTTTATGATTCCTTGTGACTTAAAGTTAATATGCAAGAACTTATGCAAAATTTTACTTTCTCACCTCTGTTAGGTTATGTAAAGAGTATTGTAGTCTATAACTTATTTTCTTTTTGTGTTTTTTAAACACAAAAAAAAATATTTATATATCGCAATGGTGAGTTTTTCTTGTTCTACTTTTTACTGAACTTTAAATATATTTCCTGTTTATTTGTTTAAAATATTATACAGGGTGCATTAAGAGAAATTCAATAAAACTGTCACAAAGTAATTTTTTGATAATCACAGTATTTACATTTAACAGAATTCACATGCATACATTTTTAAAGTTTACAATGAGAAATATCAGAAACAAAACGATTACTGTTTTTATTTATTGATTAGAAGCCAAATTAAAAACTGTCTTTTAGAAACAAATTGCTTTTTGATACTTTAGGAGCATTTGGAAAAAATTGAACTTTTGTCTACCATGCATCAACAATGCCAAGATCAGAAGGAAGTCTGTGAAGAATGGTGCCAGAAAAGTGAAGAACAATTGAATTTGTGTTCCGACTTTGCTGGCAACAGAACTGTTCTGAAAGCAAAGGAAGAAAAATTAAGGGTATGGTCTCCTTAATTTTTAGAGAGTGGGTGTTTGGTTTTAACATAAGATTTTGGTTGAAATATCAACCAACTGTCTTGTAAAAGTTTACTAAAGAAAGCATCTTCTATAAAAAATATATAAACAGTTATTCTGTGAAGAAAAATTTGGTTGAAATCGGAAAAAGGTTATCTTTACCTGTATGTTTTGTGGATTTTTTCTTCTATCTTTTACAGTGTTTAGGTACTATATAGTTAAAAGTTTAACTTAAACTTGTATGATTTTATTTTCTTAGGAGCTAAAACAACACTTACCAGAAGGTCTATCCAAAATTGAACTATTCGGAAAGCACGTCCAGCAGCTATCTCAGGTCGTTGCTTCCAGGGATTATGAGCAGCTCATTAAGAGCCATGCAGCGTTTGAGAAAAGGTATCAAGACATTTTCACGAATGCTGACGAGGCTTTGAGGGACATGACGGAAAAGTTTAAGCAATGGGAGGCATTTGATGAGAAATGCAACACAGTGACTGCCTGGTTGGAAAACATGGAGCAAAGAATTAAAGATTTTACCTTGAAGACTACAGTAGATGAGAAGGTTGAACAAAGGGACAAATTTCAGGTTAATGAATTTTTTATATGATTTGTTTGGCATGTTTTTATTTCTGCACATGTTGTTTATATTGCATGGTTGTATTGGTTCATTCCTAACTTTAGTACACACTCTTAGTTTAAAGCGTTAAAGGCACATGCTTATCTTGTGTTCAGTAAATTGTTTAGTCAACATTTTATAAGTTGAAGTGTTTATTTTTGAAATTTTATAAAATAACTTAGACAAAATCTATTTTCTGAAATTCTTGTTCTTTGTTTCTTTCCCAACTTTTTGTTCGAGATTAAACATAATTTTTTATATATATTTATAGACTTTAAGTTAATTTTAAAAAATTTACATGTAAAAGCAAATGACTAATAGTACATATGTACAAATTAAAATGATTTCAACAAATTATTTAGCTACTTGATTATGCATGGGATTGTTTGACTTGTTAAACTAGTTTAGAATCACATGTAATAAATACTTTCAAATTGAAATTTTAAAATAAGCTAATGAATAAAAATAAAGAAAAGTTCTATATACTTCTGACATATAGTTGTACAGGGGCCTAATATTTTTTTACAATTGCTGTTTGCAAACAGAGGAGGTGGGGGGATGCACAAAGACTTTTGTAGCTGTTTGCTCTGTGTATAGTTAAATGATTAGTATGTTTTAAAGTGCTCTATAATCAAAACAAGATTTCCGTCATGGTCAAACAACATGTATACAACTTCTATATTTACTGTAAAAAGGAACCTATGTACACATGAGTGGTACATAACTTCCTCACTTCCAGGTATAAGCAAAAGTGGGTGAATGCCTGAGAAAAAACTATAGTTAGAATTTGTTAAATGGGTGTTTGTTATATACAGTTTGTTCAACTGTGTGTGTATGTGTACCTTGCCCTGATTGTGTGCTCACCCTTATAAAAAATCCTGGTGGTACAATTGTATGTACTCCAACATAATAACTTAACCCGCACAAATAATTTCAAATATATAAGTAGTTAACTGCATTAATAAAATTCTATCATTTTTATTCATGAAATATTCTAATGACAGCATTCATTTCATGCAAATTTTTAGATTTTTTTTTGTATCAGTTTATTACTTATTTTGTTTCTAATCAGTTTTCACATGCATGAATGGTTTATTTTAGTATTTAAAAAAATCTATTCTACATAAACATTATAAAGCATCTAATTTATTTTATTTACTTTAACATAGTTTTGTAGTGTTATGTATTTTAGCATGTTTGTAGACTTAGTTGGTGATGGTTGCTGCAGGTTTGCGTAGTTGTAGTTTGCCTAACATTTTTGTTATTTCACTCTGCATGTTTTTCTTCGCTGCATCTTGTGGGTGCTTCATTGTTCATATCAGACGTCGATTGAAGATATTTTGGCTAATAAATCAACTGTTATCATGTGTTCTAAGAAAGAGGAGCTTCCGAAAGAAGTAAGAATACCTGTTATCTATACATGTTTTTATTTTAACACATATTTAATACTTGGTTTTTCTATTAGCTCTTTTCAGTTATGTGTTTCTAATATTATTTAGTTTGAAAACTAGAAACCTTCAGAACAATAGACCCTGCAACATTTATGGACCATGCACTATATATTTTAACTTTTAGAAACAATATTTTTGGAATATGTATTTTTATTTTGCATAAATAGTGTATCCTCAACATATTATATATTAAAAAAATTCATTCAAAATTAGATAGTTCGACTCGGTTTTAACTAAACAATATCATTAATCTGTGTTGTACATCTCTATGTATTTTTTTTTACAACACAAAGTGGGATATTGTTGTACTGGAAGAAAATATAACTTTTTGAAAGAAATTTACAGTTTGGACAACATGTGGTATCCAAGACTTCTAAAAGCAGATAATATATAAATATGGAACGAGAATGAAGTGGATTTATCCCCTCCCCCAATAAATGTTAAAATATAATTTTGGAGTGTTATACATATAGGCTGCTTGGCCACCAAATGGTATACGCTCAAACCTGTTTTTGTGCGGTGGATAGGGACCGCATAAAAAATTTTGCACAAAACTTCATGAGTAGCTATAAAAATAGTCTTCGCAACACAATTAATTTTTTTTATGCGGTGGATAAGGACCGCATAAAAAAAGTCTCGCATAGAAAATAACTCAAAAACCTTACGAAATAACTAGGAATTGCTTTTTTAAACGAAATACTTGGAATCTCGCCAAACCTTTTGGAATCTGATTTAGAAAATACATTGGCGAACATTTTTAAATATTTTATTTACATATGTACTGATTTTACACATACAAAACTTTTCAAAACGTATAACCTTTATCCTTCGTAGTCTGACAACACGCGAACTTGGTTCAAAATCGCTTTCGTCACTTGAAGATACTATCTGGCACTGTCATTTAGAGTTGACTTTGTTTCAGTTACCATGTAGTCAGTGATCAGTTTTTGCGACGACTTGTTTCACTGGACGCTTGAATATGTCTCGGTAGCCAGATAATCAATTATGTTCCAATTAGGATTGAAATTTTCATATACCGTACAAAAAAAAATTACAAAAAAAAATCGCACAAAAAAAGACTGCACAAAAACAGGTTTGAGTGTAAGTTAAAAATAATCCGAAAATTAACTAACACCATTTTCCATTACTAGACGGCTATATCTATCATTTGATCAAGTGGTGACTCATGACAAAGTGCTAAATGTCTTCCCACTTAATATTATAGCCAAGGCGAGTTGCAAACTTTAAGCACTCTTACTCTTATCTTGAATCTGTTTTTAGACTTGTACCACTTGTCGTGCAAGCTGCGCATATGTATGTGCCTGGCTTTAATGCACAGACATATTAAGAGTATGAGTTTTCTCTATGTAATTAGGTAACTAGGGTTTTAAAACTAATAGTATTCCATAATGTTTAAAATTATCAATATTCCAGCAGGGACGGGAATTCTGCGCCAATTGCGCCAGAGAGCGCCAAAAGTTGTATCCTGCGCCAACTTGCTACAAAACCACATTTATGTGCGATTTTGCGCCAATTTTGTTTTAAATCCTTGTTAAACACGTGCGCCAAATGCGCCAAGTCTTGTTGCCCGTTTGTCTGCTCATAAACGAAGTTAAGGCAACCTTAGGAAGAGGAAATGGGAGAAAATGTAAGCACATTTTCTCAAGTTTGTATTTGAAATGTAAGGTACGAATGGAGTATAAGCATGCTATACATTAAGCAGAGAAATGCTTAAATGGAATAATTTCGCTTCATTAAAAAATACTTGATTCCTGATGTTCAACTTTTCAGACAAGGGCATTTAAATGTCATAACACATTTCATCATTGGAATATCGGATCGTTTGTTTTTTGTGCACAATCGATGCTCAATCTTCAAAAACTGAGAATTTTAAAAGCATAAAGCATCTTTTAACATGTATAAATATTTGCGATCTTCGTCAAACGGGGATAATTCACTCGAAAGTTGAGGTTTCTGTTGATGTCTTTTGTTGCATAATGGCACTCACTGATTAAAGAATTTTTTTCGCTCTTGAAAACTAAGATATTCACGAAACACGGTCGGCTGCTATCTTCGTTGAAATGCTTACAATCCTTTTGCATCTGATAAATAAGTACTTATTTTTCATTATTTTCTATTTCATCGTGATTTGCGTGACCCAGGGGTGGTACTTTCAATTTTTTTTTTAATTTTCGGAACCCAAAATGAACGGGGTTTTAAAAATTTAGAAATGTAGAATTCCAAGATTTTAATTTGATTAAAAATTTCGTCAACATTTCAATTTAAGCATATTTTCTAAATTTTAAATATTTGTAAAATTTAAGGTAATGACTTTTTGAGATTTGTCCGAATTTTTTGTCAAGGGTATTTGATTAAAAGACACTTGATAATTGGAAAATTTCAGTTCGTTTGTTGTTTTATGAAGAATCGATACTCAATCTAAAAAAAAAACTGATAATTTCACAAAAATTTAGCATCTTGAATATGAAGAAATATTTGCGATCTTCGTCAAACGGGGATGATATCACTCTGAAGTTGAGATGAATGATTATAACTATAATTACGTCGCATCTGCCGAATGCAACTTTCATTTGGCCCTCTTTTGTTATATATTTTCCTTCATGGAAACCTTGAACTTGTAGAAATTCGCTAAACGCGATCTGCTGCGATCTCCGTTGGAAGACTTTCAATCCTTTTGCATCCGATATACAAGTTCATTATATTTCCCTGCTTCCTATTTTATCATGATTTGTTTTGCACTACTTAATAAAATTACATTACATTTTTCGAAAATATAATTTAATTCACGAAATTGAAATTTAGGACTTGTAATTTTCAGTAATAAAAATGGATTTTTTTTTTTAAAAAATCTTGTTTATTCTGGTTTGGATGGTATTAAAATTCCACTTTAATCCTTTTTTGTTTAAATGTTCATATATTTTATTAAATTAATTATTTTTTATTGAAAACTTTTCTTTCTAACAACCCTCCAACTTAAAAAAATAAAAGGCTTTTATTTAGCTTTTTGAAAGTTTTCAAATTTCTTATTAAACTAATTTTTAAGGTAATAACTTACGTGTAATTTTTAATGATTTAGATTAACATGCTTAAAATATAGCAAGGTATGTTTTCTATAAATTTATTACTATTTAATAAATTTAGTTTGTGTGGAAAAGTTAAGGAATTTTATATCCCTTAGACAGTGGTGACATTCTAAATTGTCTTTTTCATGCACAAGGTATGCGATATTGTAGTTTGTTAGTGTTTTGGTTTATTGTATAAACCACATTTTACTAAAAAATTCAAAATTGAAAGTTAAGTATATATTGTAAAATATTGTATAAATTGGTTAATTCTTAATTAAAAACTCTTTTGGTTAAATATTTTAACTGCCTTTAAATGGTCTCATAAAGCTTAACTGTATAAAAAAGATGTAAACAGCAAAATACAGTTTTAGGTTTTTATTCCTTAGTTGAAAATATTATTTATTTACGAAATTGAAGTTTGTTATATTTTATGTAATAACAATGGACAATTTGATAAAAGCTTTTTTTTGTGGGATTTGCAATTCGTTTTGGCATTAATATTTGATTTAAATGTTTATATACTATTTAATAAATATTTTTGTGTTTAAACCCCTCACCCCTACGCTTAACATGCTTAAAATAAGTAATAACGTAGGTTTTCCATCTAATTATTACTCTTTAATTCTAAAGTTTGTGCGAAAAAATTAAGTAATTTATTTCCCTTAGACAGTATCTATTAAAGATATTTATTTAAAAATAGTTTTTTTTCTCATTTCTGTTGAAACCAGTGGTTGAAACTTTACAAGCGGAACTTCAAAACAAAAGAAGCTATTTACATAGTATGGATACAGTTAACAAATACAAGCTTCTAAAATGAAAAACAATTTAGTAATTTTATTTAATATAACCTAATTAATTATAACCTAAATAGCATAGCTCCCAAAAAAAATTAAATAAAAAAAAAATTGACAAGTTATTTTTTTTAAAGCTATTTAGTTACACAAAACTGTGTGCAGATTTGGATTGAATAAAAAGTGGGGTGCCAGTTCAAGTTTTGTCCTCGTCATTTGACCATTGTTCAGAAAATAGGACAATGTTACAGGGTAGACCTTGTATTTTCACTAACACCCCACAATCTTATACTTAATTAACCCACAATCAATTACTTAAATTTTTTTCCGTTTGGCGTAGTTTTGAAGTTTAGTGAATGGGGTTCTGAATTAGGTATTGTTGTCGTCGTTGTCGGACTGGGGTTTAAAATAACAAGGTGAATTTCTTACAGATAGAAATAAAAATTCTAGTTTACCGCGACCTGGATTTAAAATGTTAGGTGTACCACTATGTACATGATGCATTAATCTACTGCGCCTTTGGGATACTGACTGAATATTTTAGTATAGAATTTTTTTTAAATAAAATTTTTCATTAAAAAAAATACCAAAACGTACTTTTATTATATGTATGAAATAAGTAAAAATTTAACGAAAATTATTAACAGCTTCAAAATAAAAGCATCTGACAATCAAGCGTAATAATTTTTTTTTTTTAAATTCTTTTGATTTTTTATCATAGTTATGCCAGAATATAAAATTTAAATGAATTAACCCATATATATTGCTGGATAAAATAATTTAATAATTAAAATTATTTAATTTATTATTTTAGTAATATTCAAAACATTTGAATTATTTAATAAAAGATATATTTTTTTTTCCAATCTTTTCACTGTTTATCACAAACCGAACCTGCCGGACAATGTCCGGTTGAATAAGTTGTTAATTACAGCGACACAATTTAATTTATTGGTTTAGTGAAATAAAAAATATTTTAATATATATTTTAATAACATATTAGAAAATAAAAATATTTTTTTAACCGGACCTCCCGGATTTTAAAGACAAAATCACTCATCAATTTCGAGTTCAAAATAAATATTTTATGCCCATCAGATTTATTAAATACACAATTCCTACAACTTTCAGTCCGATATTTCAAAGTTATGAAATCTACAGATAATCTGCAGATTTAAACTACACTTTAAGTTGAAAAAAACTCTAAGTCAAGAATCTTCACATTTCTGCAATAAAATCTGCAGATTACTTTAAAAGTCAAAAATCGCATTTCAATTGTGCAGATATTTTGAAGATTTTTGAAAAAAATTTCCAGATTTTTAGTTTTCTGTAGAAAATTTCTAGCTGGGTGTCTTTAAAATGTCTCATTTATAGCCTCTACCGGTTTTTATTTATTGCATAAAAAATGGCATAAATAAGCAATAGAGACCTTCAGGATTTTTACACCTTGGGTAGTGTACAACATCTGATTTAAAATCGCATGTTACAAATTTTAATTGCTACAATTATTGTTTAATATGCTAAAATTCACTGCTACGCTTTATTGCATTCTTGCTACAATTTATTGCGTTCCTGCTACAAATATTCAGTTTTGCTGCTACAATTTGTCGTGTTTCTGCACCAAAACTTAAATTTTGCTGCTCCAAAAATTGCTCCAAACTGGTCTTTAGCACTTCCCATCCTTGATATTCCAGGCATTACTCGGAGAGCTTCGAACCAAAGAAGCTGATTTTGATGTGTTGTCTGACGAGTCCCAAGAACTTATTGCGACAAGTGGCGAAATGAGAATTTCTATGGGAACTTCTCAACTGATATCACGATTTCAATCCATGCTTCTTACTTGCAAAGTATGTTGCTTTTTAACCTATGTATTCACATTTTAAATATTTTAATATTATGAATTTTAATATTATTAACTGTTTAAATAAGCCATACATAATAATATATATATTTAAGGTATAAAATAATTATATAGTATAGAATAAAAATAATTATTTTTTACAAAATGTTCTAAATATATATAAAAAGTATTTATAAATATTGTAGGCCCATAAATTAAAAATGGATTTAATTAAAAGTTTGGTATTAAAAGAATAGGGTTGAAATCATTAAAACTTTTAATATAAACTTAATCGGTGAGTGTATTTACTCTATGTTGAAAAATAAATTATACTCTGTAATGTTTCAAAAAAAGTAAATTAAAACTCGAAATTTCAAGTTTTGATATATTTACATATATAACTTGGGTTTCTACTGCTCAAATAACTAGCTACAGCAATCATAAACAAAAGTTATATATGAGTAGAAATAACTTAAAAAATGGAAAATAATAGGGAAAACTATTATTATTTTTTTATATTTGACTTCTGAGTTGTAAAATCTCAATTACCTCTTAAATTTTAAGTTAATTTAATTATTATTTGTTACTCAATAAATTTAATACTTGAAATTATTTCTGCCTTCCTACTTAATATTTAATCAATCGTGCAAGTAAACAAAGTCCTTTATTTTCTTCTTTACTTTAGGAATTGGCAAGGAAGTGTGAACAGCATGTTGAAGACCACTTGCAATTTAATGACAAATACAAAGCATGTTCCGATTGGGTTGAAGCAGCTGCTTCCCAGTTTGCCAAAGTGAATGTGCTCCCATACAATAACTGTGAAACCCTGCAGAACAAAATGACCCTCTTACAAGTAAGTACTTTGTAATACAAAAAATAACTGAGGCTTGAACGTTACTAGTAGCCCTGTGAAATAGCATTAATAAAAAAATGGTTGTCTGCTTGAATTGATGTTTTGCTTTAATGAGCAATTTATTATTTCTTTAAAGTTACTAATAAAAGATGAGTTTTTCTTACAATAAATAGTTCTTTTCTATAGACATTTAAAAAATATTTTGTAATGTATTTGTTACTCGTCCGGGAACACAAGTTTTTAACAGAAACCATCAACTTTATTAAATTTAAATAATGTTGTAAACTGGAGATAAAAATAACTATTTTTTTTTCGCTAAAAATTTTTAACAAAAATATTATTTCATCAAATTACTTAGAATATTTATTTCAAGGTAATCTCAATTTAATGAATGGTTTTAAATAATATACATTTTGATGAGTTTTGCTTGAAATATTAAGTTTTCGTATTTATTATTTTTAAATGTCACATCGCACAATGTCAAATGACAAAATCACAAAAGGTTACACAATGTCGAATGTCTTACACAGTCTGGGAATATAATGTTGCTAGTCTGCGTTTTGAGTGTGTACTATTCTAATCCACATACATTAAATTATTTTTTAAAGACCAGGACTACTAAGACAGATCAAAGGGCATTTAGAATATGAATTATTAAGATATAATAAGAAATTCAAAGATGTATATGGATACATTGGAATTTTTTTTATTTAACTATTCAAATGTATTAACCATTTATTAAACAAGGTTTTATATGAGGTTATAGCACTTTACTATTATATGTAATTGCTTCAGCACATTCTCATCTGACATCATATCAAACAGATACATAACCTTTAGAACAGGAGTTTTGATATTCGGCCTACTTTTGCAATGTTAGTTAACTTCAACTTGCATGATGCATTAAAATAAATTTTTTTAATTTATCTTATGATTAAAAAGCTTTTACACAAAACTTATCTCGTCATTATTGGAGTCAAATATTGCACTTATCCTACATTAAATTCAACCGCATAAATGCTAGGTGTATTGTTACCTATAAGGTAATAAAACAGGAGGTTGTTCAAATTTAGACAATCATCAAAATGTGCATTTATTGTCTCCCACTAAAGGAGCTGCTCCAAACGAAAGACGAAGGCCTGAACATGGTGAGCGCGACTGTTCAATATGGCGAGCAGTTGCAAGTGGGCTCATCCCAAGACGGGTGGGAAACCGTCCAAGTGATGCTGCAGAATTTACAAACGGCATTCGACAAGGTCTTTGATGACGCCTCCAGCTTGGACCGCTCCCTCTCTTCCACCCAGTTTGTGTGGTCTGAGTTCGAGGAGTCCCTACAGAGGCTACAGTCGTGGATTGCCTCTTGCTCCGCTAATTTCCATGATTCTCCTAAACTTGGAAAGAACATTGACGATAAGAAGGGGTTGTTGAGAACATACAAGGTGAGATTCTTTTAAGAATTTTTCATTAATTTATTCAATTTCACTTGTGAATAATATTATCTAGTTTGAAATTTTATATAGTGAATTTAATACATACATATCACCAGAGCCTTATTAAAAAAAGTTTAGCACTATAGGCTCTATATCATTGATGGGAGCCCATATATAAAACAGTCTGTAAGAATTAAAACATTGCATATTAAGTGTATTATCCATCTAAAAACAATGAAATTGTATAACGTTTTTGAAAAAATTGCATAAAGTTATAATTTTTTTTATTATAATAATAGATTTATTTTAAGTATAGGCAACTTTTGTACAATGTATGTACAATTAAATATAGGTTGAGCCCTTAAAACCGAGGGCCCGAGCCTCATGCACCTAATGGTAAATCAGGCCCTACATACAACCTTGTACATTTTGTAGATACAGTGAACAGATTTTAACTATTTTACACATATTTAACTATTAACTTATAAAATTGTATGGATTTCTATGAACTTTATTTCCTTTTACAAGAATCGCTATTTCCCTTCTCAAAACACCTTTAAGAACCTTAAAAAGTACAAAACTTTTTAAAATGTTATTTAGTTATTAAATTGTCTTGTTTCATAAGATTTTTGTTTGCTGTAAGTAAAATGTTTTGTAAAGTAAAAAGTGCTATTATATTTATTACAATTGGTAGTAAATAAGGAACAAATTTAGTAATTAAACAATTTGTTACATCTAAAATATCTGTTTTTCATATTTGACTCCCAATTAAATTACAAACTTTTTATTTGTGCAAATTGTTTTATGGGGAAAAAATGGATCAGTTTGAAGGTTTTAAATGCTAAAAGGTTATAATATAAATCTTTTTCAGGCATTACTTGTTGATATAAATGGGCACGAAAGGGCAATTGAGGATTTGCAACTCTCGCATGATTGTGTACCGACTTTGGACGAAAATATGGACCAAATCATTAGTGCACTTGCAGAAAGTCAAAAGTCTTTGAAAGCAAAATCTGAGGTTTGCATTCTATTATATTGTAATATTGCATTTTTTAACAATATTTTAGTTTATGAAATATGCAAAAGTGACTGTTGAAATCATTTTATTATACATTGGATTTTATTTCTTTAAAGAAAGTACATAATTGATAATTTTGATCTTTGGTATATAAATGAATGGTATTTTTATATTATTAAAACTTTTAATGTTTTGATTTTTAGGAATATATAACATTTTATGAAAACTCGGTGCGAGAGCATGACAATTGGAACAAAGCTGTCTTAGACATTAAGAACTGGCTGAGCTCCACCCAAACTTCTATCGATTCCTGCAAGAACACCAACCTTGACAGAATTTCTCTTTTGGGAAGTTTGAGAACCATTAAGGTAGTTTTCTATTATGAAAACATTTTTTATATTATATTTTAAAAAATTCTACTTTCAAATAAAGTGATATCTGATAATCAAGTTTCATATTTCAATTTCCACTTGTGTCTGTTTGGTAGTTGTTTTGGTGAGAGATTATTTTTAAAAAAAAATTAGATTGTTTGGAATTCTACAAAGTTTTTTCTATCTCATAATTTGATTTCCTCTGTTAAACGTTAAAGCGTTTAAATAATTGGATATAAAAGAAATCTGGTGTGAAAGAAAATTTAGATAATAAGCATTTAGATTTGTAGTTAATTAAATTATTGTGCAACTTATGCTTCTCTCAAAAACAAACTTCATTACTTTATCTAGTGTTTTTGGATTTCCATGAATTAGTAAAAATAGTTAAATGATTAGGCAAACATGGTTGAAGGTTATCCAACTATAGGCTGTGGTGATCCAGTTGATATGATTGTGAAATTGTTATCCAAATTTGCAAATTTGAACCTTGCAATCCCTCCTCAATGGCCCTTAATCCTTTATCCATTATAAAAGTTTTTTAGCCCATCTAAAGTTTTTTAAAGTAAATCCTTTGGCAAAAATCAGCAAGTTTTTATATATTTTTCTGTACTTGTATGTAAACTAATCTATACGTTCGTTTGTTTTAGAGCATTACATCAAGTTTTTCTGCTGAAAAGCCAAAACTGTTAAATGTGGAGGAATCCTTTGAAAACGTATTCAATTCTACTCATGAGGATGGAAAAGAAAACCTTCGGGGTGAGCTAAGGGCACTCCAGGAGTTGTTTGAATCAACAGAAAATTCGGCCAAAGCAACAGCTGACCTCCTCGAAGATCTGATGAATCAATGGTCAGATTATGAAGAAAGGGTTGGGGAGGTTCAGGCATGGATGAAGGAGGTCGAAGCTTCTCTTCAGAGCCTGTGCCTGAAAGACAGCCTGTCAGAAAAGAGGCTTCAGCTAGACAAATTGAAGGTGTGCTTTAGGGAGATTTAAGATTTATTGATTATAAGGTTTAACTGAATGGTTTGTCAATATTTCAACTAGAATATCGGCTTTTTTTTTTAAGTGTTCTAATAGAGTAAAGTTTATTTTTTTAAAAAATCTATTTTGCTTATATATGTAAACATGGGCAAATTTAAATTTGATTCTTGGAAAAAAATTCTTTTGTGAAATGTTTTGCAACCATTTAAATTTTTTAAAAAGTATAATTATTATGCACTCTTATTTCTTATTACTTAATGTAATATATCAGGTAATCAAAATATTGATTTCGGATTTAAGTTTTTTATTAAACTTTTTACTGTTTACTTTCTTTACTTTTTACTGTTTGATGTCTCCAGAGCCTAAATTTAAAATATATGTATATAAATGCATGTGTGGATGATATTTTTCAAACCTTATAATGCTACATTAGCCGAATTTTACATGCAAGTTACCAGTGTCATTGGAATAAAACGGAACATTTTGAATCGTTTTCAATCATTCAAAAAGGAAGTCCTGCCAATGTTTGATATAATTGTTTGCTTTTGAACAGCCTGAAACTGACCCTAATGTTTCTTTTTAATTATTATGGTAGTGTTGTTAGATGTTCTTGAAATATCTGTGAAATTAACATAAAACTTGTCCTATAAAACTAAAACAAAATAAAGGCATTTCTCTAAATTATCTACCTTTTTTTAATTTTTAATAAGTACTTAAACATTTTAGTTTTTTTAATTAATAACAATATTGTTATTAGTTGCATTTAAAATATATTTAGTTATTAATTTAGAGTATATTTTTATTTCATCTTGAATGTATTGTATTAAATTTTTCTATAGAGCATACAAGGAGAAATACGGGAAAAAGAACTGGAAATTGATGCCCTAACTGACAAAATGCAGCAGCTGCAGAAAGGCCCAAGTAAAAGACGTATAAGTAAGCTGAGTGAATTGGGGATTTACTACCAAATTTTAGTCACCAAAGCAAGGGTAATACTTCAATTTTTTTTTTTTTATTTAATAAGAAATTATTTCAATGATGTCGTTTAATTATGAATTGAATATGTTACCTTATTTTTCATAGGACACGTATACAAAATGGAACCAGTATGTTTTAGATCATCAAGAATTTTTAAATGTGGTATCAGAATTCCAAAATCTTCTAACTGATTTAAAACAGAGACTGGAAATGTGTCAAACACCAGAAGGTACTTTAGAAGATATCCAAGAAAAATTGAACATTGTGCAGGTATATTTTTCTAAATTTAATTTAATTTCTTCAATATTTGATTTTTTTTAAAATCTGTTTTAGTTTATTATGATAAATTTATTCAAAAGCTGCTGTATTTTAGTTTCTTTACGCTTTTGTTAGAGGTTTAAAAATTACCCTATTAATAAAATTCTGTAATATATTTAATTTGTGCCTTACATATAGGAATATTTAAATGTTCTAAATTCACACAGATTGTTTTTCTTTTAAAAAAATTATTTAGTTCTAGCTAATGTAAAAATTTACACTTTAAGTTTCTAAAAATAAAAATGTTTATGCTAGTGTACAATTTTAGTTAGTAGCAATAAAAGTTGAAAATTATAAAAGGATATATTATATAAAAAAAATTATAGATTAAACTAAAATTCTTAGAAAAGTTAAAGCTTATTATCATTTTTGTACTTAATGCATCTGAACAACAATTTAAAAGAATTATTTTAAAGATTATAAAAACACTTTTTATGCCTTTTAGTTGTTGAATATTATACATTATAATCTTTGGGTTGTTAATGTTATTTCTAAAATTATGTATTTTTTCATATTGTTAGGATATTACATGTGAAAAAGAACCCCTTTCAACTAAGTTCCAAACTATAACTGATAAAGCTCAAGTAGTGCTTTCGTCTACTGCACCAATGGGCCACTCAGCTATTAATGAAGCGATACAGTCCCTCCAAGAAATGCTATCAACGTTGATTTTGAATTCTTCAACTGTGAAGGTTTCCCTTGAAGATTGTCTGCATCTGTGGGCAACTTTCTTGCATTCTATGAAACAAGTCTCGAAAGTCACTGACAATATTGAACATAGTTTGGCAGAAGCTAAGAAACCTCAGTCTACTTTGGCTGAGAAAAAATGTCAGTTGGACAAAGTTAAAGTAAGCTACTTTAAATGCAAATTATTATAAAAATTTACAAATAAACTGCAAGACTATTACACGGGGTTGTTACATATCTAAGTAGAGTTCTTACAAATCCATCTATGATGCATCTAAAAGTTGATTTCTGAATAAAAAGCTATTTTTCTGTAGCTGAGTTTAATATTGACATCTTTAATTATAAACTATTTCGAAGCATCTATTATCCTACAATACCTTTGTGTGAAACAAGTAAGTTCTTTAATTTTCAATGAACATAGACATAAGGACAATAAAATACAATTCTACCATCAGATGTTAAAAAAATCAAATACGCGTTTGTACTATAAAAGTTTATAAGGAACGCATAGATTTTATAGTAAAAAAGTAAAGTAGAAAATTAACAATGTATTATTTAAAAAATAGTTTTGTATATTATTCATTTGCTCATAAATGAATTTATACTATAAAATCTATATATTAAATAACTATATTTCCAAATTTTATAAATAAATAAGGCATTTTTTATGATTTGAGGAAAAAAATATCTTGCAGTATGCAACTAACCACTTGATCATTTGGGATATGAAAAAGTATATATTTGTAGTAAAGAAGTTAAACATTTAGGTGGTTTTGTATTATTTAAGGTTTGTTTACTGTGAAAAATGTTTAGAAATTAATTCAAATTTATATAATATAGCTTTGTAAATATATAATTATTTCTTATTTTATCGATGATTTGTCATTAATCAAGATTCGATTTTACTTTAACTTTTCAGAGCCTTCAACATAAGATACAACAAGAGAAGATAGAAGTTGACAATGTAAAGCAGAGGGCAGAAGAAATGATTGAAAAGGGACCTCAATGCACATACACCTCTGAAGCGATGGACGTTGTTCATAGATTTTATGCTGCATCAGATTGCATTAATGTAAGTAACTTAGAAATTTTACATATGTAACTTAAATTAAATATAAATGTAATAGAAAAGTTTGTCTTAAATTCTCAGTGTTCAGTGTAACATATCCAAAAATTAGCTGAAGTAAATACTTTTCCGGATGTAATATCCTTAATGTTCATTGTAACATATATGGTAGAATAGACATATTTATCAAAAATATTCAGCATCTGTAGTTATATGAAAATTAATATAAGCAATAATGAGTTTTGTTTATAATATTTGAAATGTTTATAGTATAAAGCCTTGTTGAACTATATTTAAAATAAAATGTATTGCAATTTAAAACTATATCTTCAAAAATTGTTTTTAAAAGTATTTTCTATAAACAAATTTTCAGTTTTTATTATAATAGGGCAGTATTTGTTATTATATGTAGCTGTTTAATGCCTCAATTTAATAACTTATCTATATATTTTTAATTTTAAACAATTTCATGGAGAGTATGTGATTTCTAGTTTTTGATACACTTTGGTCACAATAGCTTTTGAAATTATGTTATCTTCGATTTATTCATTATTATCTTTTGAATTTTGATGAATTTAATTATACTCATTGAATAGTTTTTCATATTATTAATAGTAAGAATAAACCTCCAAATAAGCTTACATGTTATAGTGTAAGAATTTTCTTAATTTTGTCAAGTATTTTATTTTTAATTAAAATTTTGTTTCAGGGCCTGGTAGTCCAAAATGAGCAGAACTACAAAAATCATTTGTCCTTCAAAAGCAACTGTGACAGTCTTGTGACGTGGATGAGGCAACTCAGGGAGAAAATCCCTCCTGTCACAAGATCACTCAGTGATAGATTGAACCTGGAATCCAGCGCATCTGTCTTAGAGGTAGGTTTTGATGTCACATTGCATAATTTTACATTAAGTTCATTTTTAAGTTAAAAAATTCTCAGGGATGAGAATTCTGTGCCAGAGAGCGCCAAAAGTGGTATCCTGCGCCAACCTGCTATATAACCACATTTATGTGCGATTCTGCGCCAATTATGTTTTAAATCCTTGTTAAACACGTGCGCCAAATGCGCGCCGCGTCCCCCCCCCCCCCCCCCCCGCTCTTATGCTTAATATAAGTAGTAACGTAGGTTTTCCGTCAAATTATTACTCTTTAATATATTTAAAGTTTGTGTGAAAAATTAAGTATTTTTGTTTCCCTTAAGACAGTAACAACCTCCTTAACTGATTTCATGCACAACATATGCAAGATTGCAACACTGTTTTGGTTATTTTGAAAATCACATTTCACTGGGGAAAAAAATCAACATATAAAAGTTAAGTGTATATTGTAAAAATAATTGTAAATTCAATAATTCTTAATTAAAAACTTATTTTTGTTGAATATTTTCCACTGTCCCATTAAAACCCTCTGCCGGTTTTGATTTATTGCATAAAAAATGGCATAAATAGCAAAAGATACTTTCAGGATTTTTACTTCTTGGGTAGTACCACACATGATTTGAAGTAGCATATGTTACAAGTTTTAATTGCTACAATTATTGTTTAATATGCTAAAATTCACTGCTACGTTTTATTGCATTCTTGCTACAAAACTTCAGTTTTCTGCTACAATTTGTCGTGTTTCTGCTCCAAAACGTTACAATTTATTGCGTTCCTGCTACAAATCTTCAGTTTTGCTGCTACAATATGTAGTGTTTCTGCTCCAAAACTTAAATTTTGCTGCTCCAAACTGGTCTTTAGCACTTCCCATCCCTGAATTCTCTTTATTTTATTGTAACCATCAAAGAGTGTGGGTATAACTCTTTGATGGTTATATTAAAAGCTTCAGCTTAAAATTAAAAACAATTTATGTATGTAAACTAAATTAATTATTTAGAAATTTCACAACCATTATATAAAGTGAATAAAAAAAGAACTTTTCATGATGGACTGTAATCAATTTACCAGCCTAAAGTCTAAAAAATATCTATATTTCATCAAAAAGTAATGTATGTTTTTATTCTTTACTTAATTGATTTTTAACCATTTAGCCATTTTGTAAACATCACTTCACTGGCTATTTTGCAGGAACTCCTTGCTAAAAAAGCACAGGGCCAACTGAAAGTTGATTCTGTTATAAATTGTGGGGAGATAGCCATGGCTTCTAGTTCGGAAAGTGGAAAGAAGATGATCTCTACTGATATGGAAAACCTTACATCCGACTTTCAAAATCTTTTTATTGAGATTGCTGACCTGAAAGAAGAATTGGGTAACATATTCAGTATTCTTTAAATAAGATGTGTTGCTAATTCTTTTCTCCGTTCTTTTTTCCTAGATTTTATATTTTAAAAAAATCCTTATTTAAACTAAACCTTGGTTAACTTTTATCCTGGCTACCAAATTTGAATGTCACAATTAATGACTCTAAATGATGAAGTGCCATGAGTGTTCAAGTGTCACTTGGCTGGTTTTAAACTTCTCAAAGATGATAATAAAAGTATGTAGTAATTTGTACAACAAAATCAGACTGATACAGGTACAGCTATTATTTATAATAATTAGGAAAATTTTGTACAATTTTAAATTTTATAATGTTAAACTGTTATTAGTATTAAACTCCGTATTCTCGGGATTTTAATGCTAATGCCAGTAATTTTGTGCAAATTTAAAATATACTATGTTAAACTGCCATTGTAGCATTAAAATCCATATTCTCGGAATTACTAATAGCAAACTTCAATTTGAACTGTTAAATGGTACCTAATACTCGTCCAGTTTGTGTATTGTGTGTGAGCAGTATGTTATTTCAATCTTGTGGTTTATATTTTTTTCTTTTAAGTAAATTTCAAAAACATTCTTTCCATTGTAGATAATATCTGCATACAATTGCGAGAATTCAAGGAGGAGTATGAGAAAGTGGGAGAATGGTTGCAAGTAATGGAAACAGATGTAAAAGCTCAGAAAACAACCCTTAAATCATCCCTTGAGGAGAAAGAAGCAATGGTGCAATACTGCAAGGTACTTTGGATATGTTAATAAATCGCATTTTAATGGCTACAGCCGTTATAAGTTAAGTTGAATGGAATGTATTATGCAGATTGTAGTATAATTTCAAATATATATAAAATACTCCTGAATTTTTCCTTATATTGTTCAGTAGTAATATAGTTATAGGACATAAATTAAGTTAACTTTGTAAATAAAATACACAAAACTCTTCTTGGTTGTTAACTTTCTTAAACAATTTTTTTTAAAAAACTGTTACACTTTATATATTATGTAACTGAAATAAGAATATATCTGCAAACCATAATTGAATTAAAAGAATTTGTGTTATTTTGTACCATTGGCTCTGAAATAAAGAACATAGTAGTAAATATCTCTTATTAAAAAAATTATTTAACTTATAATATGTCATGGTTAGAAAACAAGCAAAATCTTGAATCATCACAGAAAAATGTGCACAATCTAAAAAATCAGAACATTTCCAAGAAAAATTAATAAATATTCTGGATTTTTTTATAATATTTGTGGTATGAACTTAAATATATTGTGTATTAATGCAAAAAACATTCTCATCACTTATGAAAATCTTGCTTTAAGAAGTATAAATCATTTTAAGAAGTAGGTCAGCCAATAAAATGGTTTAGATTTCTCAATAAGTAGCCAATTAATGCTTTTAATTAAAGCATTTGTTTAAACCAAGATTGATTTCCTTTGTGTTTACTTTAGACAACAAGTAGCAAAACTCATGTTACATTAAATTTAAAAAAAAAATCTAAATAGACTTTTATCACTTAATAAAATATTGATAAAAAAATCACTAACACTCATTGTTTTTTTTTAATATGATGATTAAATTGCCTTACAGGGTGTCTTTGATGAATTGGAAAAAGGAAAAGAATCTGTCGAAAAATTGACGAATATTGCCCAAGGGCTTTTAGCTTCGCATTTGGACACATATATAAGAAACCAGCTTACTGTTATCAATTCAAGATTTCAAGTCACTCGAAATTTGGCTAAGGTACTTTTCTAACTTTTTATTATTATTTCATGTAAATATTAACAATTTACCTGTCTGACTTAAAACTGAATTTTTGTTTGGATACTTAAGTTTTATTACACCAACTCCAAAAATGTATGTTATTGTAGTATTGCATATGCTCACTCAATTTGTATTTCTAGGATGTTAGCGATAAAGCTAACCACAGTTATGAGTTGCACAAGGCTTACAAGGAAAAATTAGAAGAAAGTAAAAAGTGGATCAAATCAGTAAATGACAAAGTAAAGAGGATTGGAAAAGCAGAAGGAACAAAAGATGATCTAGAGAAACAGTTAGCTGAAATCCAAGTAATTTATATATTTGTTAATGAATCTTATTTATATTGGAAATTTATGTATAAAAAAATTATAATTTTTTAATAATTATTAATATATAACTAAAAAGCAAATTTTTATAGCTACTAGTGAATTGAAATGTTAATGTATAATCTAGTATTTAGGTTATCTTTGAAATTTATGAACCTATTAAATATATAGTTTAGATATGTGATATTGTAGAACAAACACCTGAAAAAAAATGCTTTGTAATGTTATATATATAGCTACAAGTTTTTATGAAAAGGATTTTGTATAAATTTTACCATCTTAAGTTTCAAAGACTTTGTCAATGACACTTTTTATAAAACATTTTGCTACAATTTTAAATAATAGACCTTCAGTGGTCCTCACAGGACTAGTATGATATGATTGCTATAATGGTCATTGAAACGAGTTTTTTAAAAATAGTACATACAAAACTTGTAAACCGATTGTTACTTTTAGTGGTGTTCATTATATTGAGGAGGTTGTTGTAAATAGTGTTTACAATAGACAAATAAATAACTTTCGGTCGTGAAGTGCCCCTACCAAATGCATGTTGAAAGTCATTGAGTCCCATTGATACCTGTGACTAGATTTTAAAGTATCCTATTTTTAAATGATAAAATTAGCTATCTACCTGTAAAATTTGCAACCTAATCTGTAGTATTATTGACAAGTAAGCAGAATTATATTTTTAAACACCTAGTTTGTGTTAAAAAGCACTCCACAAAATGGAATTGATGAAGAATTCTCATTAATTGATATATGCACTTATATATTACTTTTGTATTTTATTTTCGTGATAGACTCTAAGCAGAAAACAGGATGATGGTCTAGCCTTAATTCAATCCACCATAGTTGCCTCTGAGAAAGCTGGACGTTCATCGAGCCAAGCTGGTAAAGATATCATAGCAGCTGAAATTCATGAATTGCAATCACTTTGGGATCGATTGCTGCACAGCATATCTGAAACCAAGGTTAGTGTTATTCATAGTTAATTTGTAATTTTATTCCTTCTTTCGAAAAACTTTAAGGATTACTTGCATTTTAGTTTCTGAAAAGTAATATTTTTACTTTATTTTTATCTGCATAACATTTTTGTTCTGTAATATTTTTTTAATCTTTAATTAATATTCCAGTTTGAATAGTATTATTTTGATATGTGCCAAAGTGCGGCCGTCAGTGACATTTATAATCACCAGTAAGGGTATTTCTGTAATAAAAAATAATCTCAAACTGTTCTTGCAAAATTATTGGCATAAAATGATTACAAAAAATATTAAAAAAAATTTGCTATTCTTTTTTTTGAAAAAAAAAACACTGATACTTGAGCAATTGTTTTAATTGGGATTTGTATTACTGTACAGAAATAAATTTTTTTATGTAAGTGTTTTAAATAACTTTAATTAATTTGAAAGATATTGCTTTTAAATTGCACCTCAAACCACAATGTATTTGAAAAAATATGATAAATGCAATATTTTATGAATTTAAAATGTAGGTACAATTCTGTAAAAATACAACTGTCATTGGTTTTAAAGATCAGATATAATTTATCATTAACTATTTTTTTTTAATTCTGGTAATACATTATTTCTTTTTAATTTTTAGATTTCACTGGAAACTGCTCTTCTTCAGTGGGCTGATTATAAATCTTCTGAAGCAAAATTGATGGAATGGCTCAAAGAACATGACCAAAAATTGAAGGAAGTAAAGCAAACTGCTGTCCCACCGGTAGCTAAAGAAAATGTCAATCAAAGGCGAGCCAGGTTACGAAAAGCCAATGTAAGAATAAAATAAAATCTCAAGTTACACATTTACGTTTTTACTTTATTAAGATTTAAATATCTCCATTAATTCTTTTAATTTAGTTTGGAATTTTTAATTTGGCTTTTAATAAAGGTAACCTTCTAAAAGATTCATGCATATAACCACATGATTAAATCTGATATCAAAAAATGAAAACTAAATTTGTTTTCTTGAATTTTTTTAATATATATTTTATAATATTGCTAAATATCCATTAAACTAACTTCAATCTGGTTTGGAATATAGTTAATTATTTTGCATTGAGCTTTTAATATAAGCAACCATCTTAAAGATTCAGACATCTATCGAAATAAGATGTCAAAAATGAAAAAAATTACTTTTTGCTATTTTTACATTTTTTTTAACGCTGTAAATGTGTGGGTTTTCTTAAAGGATACATTCTGTATGTTGATAAAATCGTATAAGAAAATCTGTTTTTAATATTTTTAATTGATTATTTTATAGAGCATGGTTCAGGATATTGAATCATTTGAGCCTATGATTGAATCGGTTCATTCCAAGGCAGAGCAGCTTCAGCAAGGCGTGTCTCCAGAAATCCATGGGAAATATCAAAAACTAGTGAATGATGCCAAGGCAAGTTTCTTATTTTTAATTACAAATTCACATTATTTCCAAAAAATGGGTAAAAATGTAACTAAAAATATGAGTCCTCACAAACAAAGTTTAAATGGTTGCACACTTTTCTGTATAAAAGTGGTTACTATACAAGTAATTAAATAAATTAATTTAAAAACACTAGAATTAATTTCTATTTATACTTATTTACAATATAAATAATATTTAATACCTGAATTATATTTAGTATTTAAATTATAATTTTTTTGCTGAATTTTATTTTGTGTTAATTCAAAGTTTGCGGATTGTGCTTTATATAATTTTCAACGTAGTGTATGTCTTATAAAGTTATTTAGAATTATTAGTTTCTAAATTATTGTAACTTTATACTCAAGTTACATTCTTGAAGAAAGTTTAAATTGTTTTCTTCACTATTTGTAATTTTTTAAGTTTAGTGTTGTAACTTGAATGTCATTTTCTTTTGATTATAGGGATTCAGAGATCATCAAAAGAATGTAATGGACTTAGTACAACAATTCATGGATTCTTGTTTGGAAGTATCAAAATGGCTTAATTCAACCCAAGAAAAGCTTAGCAAGTGTGCCACTCCATCGGGAGATCGGGATGTTTTGAAGGACAAAACCAGTTTAATACAAGTAAGTCATGTGAATTAAAAATACATTGTAAAATTGAACAGAAACTTTATAATGTTCGAAACCGGATTTTTTAAATGTTATTATTGAACAAGATGTAAATAGATATAATGATTTAAAAGTAATATTTTTCCTATGTATTATTTAATCATATAGATTATCCAGTCAGAACTGGGTGAAGGAATGGAAAAACTTATGCATGCCTATAAGCTTGGAGAGAAGGTCAAGGTAAATGTAGAAAGTGAAGAAGAAAAGAGCATGGTCGATGATGAGGTATCCAGATTACAAGAGCAATATGAGCTGTTAAAAGCCAACGTGGCTGAGGTAAAAATTTCTTTGGATGTTGGAGTAGTCAAGTGGAATGAATATGATGAGCAGTACGCAAAATGCTCTGACTGGCTTTTGGAAATGGAACCTCTGGTTCAATCTTATGCAAAACCTCAAGCAGACTTACTCTCAAAGCGAGCAAGGCTCCAAGAATTTCAGGTAAGCAAAGAAGACATTTTTTTCTATCAAGGTCTACCAATTAGAAAAATATGAGTCTTGTAGCTAATTTTTTATGTATAATTTAGACTATATGAAATTTTAAAGATATCTAGGATGTTATGTCACAATTTTTTTATTTTTATGTGAGATTGAAAACTTTTTATCACTAAATTTCAAAACCATGTTAATGTGTGGAATTGTTTACGACATTTTAATTGCATTTTCTTTTATGTTTAAAAAATGTTACCATTCATTTTTAAAGAAGACTGCCACATTCATTCACATATATGTTATATAAATTATACATTATTGCTAGTATTTTAATTAAAACCAAATATTTCAACCCTGTAATTCTTTAATCGCTTTTAAAAGCATGTGAAGCAAACCTTGTGTTATAAATTTAAAGACAATCTTCATTTTTATAGTTTGGCAAACATTGTAATTTTATATTCCTAAATAATAGTTCTTTTTATTTTTCGCAGGATCACCTTCAAGCTATTTTTGACTACCAAGGAGAATTTGACAAACTAAACATGAAAGCTCAGCTTCTTCTCGAAACATACTCCGATTCCAGTATTTCAAATGCTTTCACTCTACTGTCCAGAAAGTATGGTGCTCTTGTGTCCTTTTCAAAAGAAGTCATGCACCAACTCGAGCACCACTTCCAAGAACATCAGCAACAGCAGTGCATGTACAGCGAGTGTATTGAGTTAATCGATGTATCACGCGAAAGGTTGAACGACTGCAACAGGTCATTGAGTAGCTTGGACGAAATCAATGCCAAACTGAGCAGCCTGAAGGCTCTCTCCCATAGCATGGAACAAGCGCAAAACAAAATAAGGTACACCATGGAATTGACAGAAAAGGTCATCGCGAATACAGATTCTGATGGCATGGGCAGCATAAAAGAAGATGCTGACAACCTAAAAGCAGATTTCGATGTTCTGTTGAAGGACATTGCTGCAACCCAAGCCCAGTTGGCCGATCGTTTGGCAGTGGTTGGAGAGTTCAACAAGACTCTGAGGCAGTTCAAAATTTGGCTTGATGAAATTGAGAATGAGATTGAAACAACGGGAAAACAAGAGCTTAATTCACTTATTGAGAAGAAGTCGGTTCTTGAGAAGTATAGCACAATACTCAAAGATCTACAAGGCCATGAAACTGTTGCTAATAGATTGAAGGGAGAAGCAGATGAGCACCTAACTGTAAAGGACGAAATTGTAGAATGCTTAGAAAAATACAATAACTTTTTATTAATCAGTCAGAATTGCACAGCACAACTATCTTCTGAAATTGAAGAGCTGGAGAAATACAAAAATGTTTATTCAGCTACAGAAACATGGCTTAGAGAGACCAAATTAACTCTCAACAACATTGGATTCCACGCCGATAGTGTTGAAGCAGTTGAGAAAAAGTTGGCTTCATTTAAGACATTAAACGATTCTCTGGTAGAAGGAGAGGAATTGGTTAAAAAAGCCACCGATTTGGGAGAGGCTGTCGGAAATAACATGGGTTTCTTGGGAAGAGATAGGATTTCAAAAGATATTGAAGGCTTAAATTATGCATATGAAGCATTGGTTATGGCTGCAAAGGAACTTGACTTTGGTTTGCAACGCTGTATGGATGCTTGGACAGAGTATGAGAATTCTAAACAAGAAGTAGAAAAGTGGCTATCGGATATTCAAAATAGAATTCAACCTTATTTGGAAAAGAATCAGACTGTGAATGACTCGGAAAGACTTAACATTCTTAAAGAAATGTATTCTGAAATAGTTGATCATAAAATTGATGTGGATTGCCTGAATACTATTTGCGAAACTTTAGTTGAAGTCAGTGCTTTTTCAAATTGCCGAGATCAAATCGTTACGATATCTGGTGAATACAATACTCTTTCTGCAAATGTTTCGGATATCATAAGCAAGTTGGAGAAATATATTTCTAACCAAGGGGAATTTACAGACACTAAAAATGAATTTGTACTATGGTATAATCAGAATAAAACCATCCTTGATGATAATTCTGACCTAAAAGGTGATCAAGAAACTCTTCAAAAACGTATAGAAAACATAAAAACCCTTAGTGCTAATATTCCTGAAGGGCAAAGGCTACTGAATATCGCTGTTGATTGTGGTAACAAGGTCTTGAGAGTTTTACCCGAAACATCTAAGTTGTCTGTCCAAGCTGAAATGGATAGCCTAAAAAAGCAATTTTCGGAACTGAACAAAAATTCTACAGAAGTTGCGAGCTCTTTGTCTTCTGTGCTATTGCGTCTACAGGAATTCGCTCTAAACAAGAGCAAATTTATAGAGTGGCTTGATATTTTAAATTCAAAAATTCCTGAAAAGGTAGTAACCAAAGCTGATGTTGTTGAAATTAGGACACGAATTGAAAATTTTAAGCAAATTAACGCAGATGTAGAAAACCATAAATCTCAACTAAAAGAGCTGCAAACAGAAGCTAGTGAATTAGCCTTAAAAACGGGGGATACTAGTCAAATTTCTAAAGTTGATGAAATTACAACAAACTTTAGGACAACGCATCAGAAAGTCCAAAAGTTATTGTCCCAATTAGAGAAAGAACTCTCTAATTTGCAGGCTTATAATCATGAGCTTCAAGAAATCGAAAAGTGGTTATTGCAGATGTCTTTTAATCTTATGTCGCATCATTCGTTGCAGATTTCAAATTTAATCAAAACAAAGGAACAGAGCAACAAGCATAAATTTCTCCTAAGAGAGATTCAAAATTATCAAAATGTTATTGACACACTGAAATCTAAAGGTATTTCTCTTATAAATGAATATAAAGATGAAACTCCGAAAATTGAAGATCAGATTCAACAGCAAATCAATAACGTCCAAGAAAGTTACGATTCACTCTTGATGACGGCAGAAAATATTCAAGCACAACTTGATGATGCTCTAAATAAGTTCAAAGCATATGAAGACAGCTTATTATTGTGCGAAAAATTACTAAATGAGACCAGACCTTTCATTGCAAGTGGATTAGATTCATCCAAGCTTTCCTCTCCAGAAGCAAAACGCAAGCTCGATGCGGCCAAAACTTATTTGAAGAAGCTTGTCGATGGAAGAGAAAAGTTGCAAAATGCTATCCAAGGTTGTGTGGAGGCAACCTCGTCTATCAGCAGACCATCCAGCCCTGATGTTGGTTTTGCATCATCATTGCCTGAAAAAGAAATGCAGATAAAGATTCAACTTCAAGATTACATCGAGCAGCTGCAGTCATTCTCACTGTCACTCGATAACATTGTCAGTGAATTCACAAGTATCAACAAAATGAAGAATGCAATGGAAAAATGGATTACTGAAAAGAATGAGTTTCTTTCGGCCCTGGAAGAGAAAACGATTGACTTTAGTATGGATGCTCTAAACGCACGTTTGCACGATTTCGAAGAGATTAAAATTCAGATAACGGAAAAGGAATCTGAAGTCGACAACATCGAGAAGAGGGAAAAGAAGTATCAAGGTAGCTCTGAAGTCGGCCATCTCAGAGACAGGCTGAAACACTTAGATTACCGAGTTACTCAGTTGATGAATAAATGCTTATCTCAGAGATTGGCTGTGGACGAAATGAGAGTCCTTTTCAATGAAATTGAGTCTCAAATAAAATCCTGCAGTGAAAAGGTTGATACAATTGAGAAGCAAGCCACTACTGGATCTTCTCAAAAGAAGCAGCTGTTGCAACAATGTTGTGAAGAATTGAAGTCAGTCGACATGCTTATAACGAAACTCAAGAACCTGACAGATGGTTTAAGGGATCAGCTGTCTCAGCAGAGCCAATTAGATCTTCAAGAAAAAACATGTAACTTGGAAAAGCGTCTGGAGGATCTACGAAACCGGTGCGTACGGAAGATACAAGGCATTGAATTGATTGAGACGAATGTAAAAACTCTTTCTTTGGAACTTTCAGATATCCAGTTTTGGATAAACGAAAAAAAGTCTCAGCTTAAGACTTTACCGAAACCAGGATATCAAAGTGCATGCATTGGAGGTGCATCGCAAGAAATTAAGTCTATCCAGAAGGAAACTTTAAACAAAGAAATCGTCATTCAAGCATCCGAAAAGAAAGTAGAGGCGCTGTGCAGTGACGTAGACCAAAAAGAAAGAGATTTATTATCTCAGGAATTGATCAATTTAAAATCCAAATTCGAAGACCTTTGTAAAATGTTGGATTCTGAATTGAGTAAAATGAATGGCTATCTTTCCAAGAGTAGGCAATTTGAAAATGAACTAGATAGTATTAGGCAGTGGCTGCTAGAAAAAGAACAATACTTAAATAGGGTTGAGTGGTTTCCTGGTAAAGTGGAAGATCTCAATGAAACCAAATCACTTTTCGCTATGGAAGAAACAATTATTAAAAAATATGAAGATACAGTTATATCAAATACATTCAAACTTAGCTCGGATTTGCAAGATGTATGTAACACTGAAGAAAAAGTTTGTCTGAGTTCAGTTATTGATGAAGTCAAAAGACAATTAGAACATGTGAGAAAGGTATTGGAACAAAATATTAAAGAGATTAACAAAATGATTGAAGAACAGAAAATTATCGATCAGTCATTAGAGAGACTCCAGTCTTGGTTGAATGAAGCCGAAAAAACAACGTCAACTAATTTACGTTTAGATGCTTCTATTGAAGTTATTGAGGAACAGAAAATAACATATAAATTACTAGCTGACGAAATTAAGAAACTTCGTGAAGAACTTCAAAAATTACATCTTTCATGTGATAGGGTTATGCCAAAAATGAAAAGCAGTAATAGGTTGCAGCTCGAAAGTGAATTAAGAACCATAAAGGACAGGTTTCATAGAATGGAGGACACTTTGTGTGAGAAATTACAATTGCTGGATGATTCCATATCGCAACTGAAGGAACAAAAGTGGCAGCTAGAAGAAAGCAGACGGAAACTTGAAGAAATAATTTTAGAAATTGAATATCTAAGCAAGCCACTTGGCCCCTCTCTGTCTGATGCTGAAAATCTGCTGGAAAACTTCGAAAAAACTCTTCAAAGACTCTTGGATTTGAATGAAAAATTACAAAGCATCAAACCTCTGTCAAGTTTTGTTGACCAGTATAACAATCTATTGGAGAAATACAATGAAGTTATACAATCTGTACAAGATAAACATGCAAAGGCTAAACAATCCTATTCAATCAGAGAACAGTATCATACGCTCATCAAAGAAATAACCGATTCCATTTACACTTGTAATGAGAATTTGCATAATATCAACGAAGAGTCTATTTCTGCTGATAAGAAACTAGAAAAATATCAATCGATACTTGACGATATAATGCACAGTGAGGCTACTTTAACGAAGGCTTGCGATAAAGGTGAGCAAATTGCCAAGGAAGGAACTGCCAGCGACTGCAATAAAATTATGGATGAGTTGCAGCGATTGCGAAGCAAATTAAACGAATTGAAAAAATCCGTCAATAGTGCAAAAACTCAGCATGAGAATCTTTTGGCAGAGCAGAAAAAATATATGCAAGAATTGGATAACATTCTAGAATGTCTTCGAAGCGGCATGACTTCGATGCAGTCCCAACCTCTTCTCACAAGACGATCCAAGGACGTGCAAAAAGAGATAAATAAGCACAAGGTACGTAATAAATAGATATATTTTAACTTAATTTTTACATTAATTTTGTCCACAAACTTGTATTTTTACTCCTTTTACTGTCCATGAAGTTTTTATTGGAATCCTAACTATTTATTGTGAAATGGACAAACGAATGAGCATAACAAAAGATTTTAAATATATTTCTATTAGAGCCTTGTGAAAAAGTACCTGTCTTATATTATAAATGGATGTGTTATGCGATCTCATTACATATACGGCATTAATATTTTCTTAAAAAATCTAGTGTATTTTAAACTAATACATTATTGAATGAACAAGATTGAATTTCCATTTGTATGAGAATCCACTTATACTTTTCGCACAAAAATTAATTGTGCTTTGTATGAAAATCTAGATTAAGTAGTTTAATGGGTTTTTTAACACAGCAAAGGGCATGTTAAGAAATTTCAGGGATTCTGGAAATTTAATAATATCTACATAGATTAGTTTAATTTTCCCAATTTGGGAGCGATGTAAATTTTTTGGCCAAATTCTAAAATAACCAATTCAAGTTCGTATTTTCAATGTTCTATAATTTCTTTTATCCACACAATCATCAAAATTTTATTGCTATGAGGAAAACTTAATAGTAATAATTTTGTGTTTTTAGCCAATAATAATATACCATATTTCTCTAAGTGTTCCCGTAATCAGTATAACTCAGAACAGAGACAAAGGAATTACAAAGATTTTTAATCTTTTAGGACTTGGCTTCAGAACTCAATAAATGCCTTAACGAAGCATCCACTCTCAGCAACCAAGTGGACAGGGAAGCTCAGGGTGGAGGATTTTCGGCGTCTTTCTTAGAACAGGTAGAAGAATGCAGTCTGTTCCAACAAACCCTGTCCATGGCCATGGAAGAACAACTCCAGTATTTGAAATCTGCTTTTAGCGTCAGGAAAGAGTTTGAGAATCTTAAAGAGAGCCTCAACAAGTGGTTAAAAGGTGCTGAACTTATATTAGAAATGCCTACAACTGGAATCGATTTCCAAACTGTGGATTTCAAGCATTCAGAACTTCAGGTAAGATTTATATTTAAACTAAAATTTTCATTTTAAATTTGTGATTTGGTATTACTATATATATTTTTAATAAATCTTAGGAATTGTTGTAAACTGGTGGGCAGGAGGTAGCACCAAAAGTTCCTTGAAGAACTTTTGTTTTCTTAATTTTGTGGCGAGGTGAATGCTACTTTTGGGGGCCCTAGTATTCATACAATGCTTTCCCATTGGAGGGTAACAGATTTTAATTGCTTTTACACATGGAGACAAACACAATTGATTACAAAACAAAGCGATAAAGTAACCATGCGACCGGCTATGGCAACAGCTTGGCTCCGACTGACTTTCATATCTCACAAACCAATAAACGGCTGCACAGTCGTATAGCAATACAATATATTAAATTTTTCCTGAAGCGTAAAGTTTTTAGTTGCATGAAATAAGCAAAAGAAAAGAAGATTTATATTGCTATTTTTTTCTTTTGTTACCGTTCATTTTAATATATTTTGAGTTTTTGAAAGTTATACTTTATCGTGTTTTCTACACGGACTAGAGTAACATGGCAAACTTTCACAAGATTAGAAATTCGCAAAAAGTGTGTGGAGGTTATGAAGTTGGATGGTCATACATTTTCCAACAGTATTAAGCAAACTAAATGTCATTATTTTTGTATTAAAATAGTTTATTTACTTTAATTAGCAATATATGGTAATGCAAGAACAAAGTGGACAAGTTGAGATGTTGCTAATTTAAGGTATTATCCATTTTGTTGAAGGTTCTCATGAACGTGATTAACTGCACAAAATTTGGCCAAACGCTTTAACCCTTTGCACTCCGCTGTCTCCTCTCACGCAACAACATAACGACCCGTTCTTTTGGTTTCCTGTTTTTTAAAATAAATAAGAACAGCGTGACCTTGCGTTTAAAAAAAAAACAGCGATTTTTTTCAACTTGTTCTCTTGCAGATCCAAACCAGATTATGATTTTTTTTCCCTCCCTCTATGAGCAATAAAAAAACTCCGGGGTAAAAGAACGCAATGAGAAATAACTGTCTATACAAAGAACGCAATGAGAAATAACTGTCTATAGGAAGAACGCAAATATCAAAGATCTTCTTGGAGTCAAAATGGTTAAATATTTGGGATTCTATATAAAAATTACTCCCAATTAAAAAAAATATAGAGTATAAACTAGGCGCTCAAAAAAAAATCCCCATTCTTTACATATTTCGACATTGACACCAAAACGTTTATCTCTAGTTAACCTCTTCATTTAGTTAAGCACATTATTTATTAAAACGCTTCTAATTTCCTAATACTTGGACACATTAATTCTAAAATTGGGAATCAGGATATGCTTTAAATTGTGCATAACACTACTCGAACTTGATCTCTGCTGACATACTTTTTGTTTTTAGAAATACTTTTCTGATACGAGTCTTCACGAAAACCACCTATCCGAACTTCAAAAGCTTGCTTCGCAAATACATCCAACTCTGCTGGAAGATGAAGTCCCGCTTTTGAATGCTGAAATCGAAGAGCTAAAAAAGAAGTTGAACAAGATTCTAAGCTCAGCCGATAAGACCATAACCGAGGTAGAAATCGACTGCATTGTGTGGAAAGACTACAGAGAACTCTTTGAGAAGGTTGCGGATATTCTAAAGACGCCAGTTCCAGAAGAAAAACCAACAAACATCGCTGCAATCAACAATTCGATCAAGAAGCTCTCTCACCATGCCCAAGAAATGCAGAAAAATCAGAGACTGGTTAATGATTTAAATGAACAAGCGAGATCGTTAAATCGCAGGGCCAATATTGCCTCTTCGGACGTGATCAACCGGCAAATAGCCAATATCAACAGCCAATGGCAAGAACAGACGTGCTCTGTTGAAAGTCAAGTTTCAGCTTTGACCGACATCTTGAATAAATGGGAAATATATTCTGAGGTTGATAAAAATATACAGACTTCGTTATTGGGATATGAAAGAAGACTGGAGGATTTGGTCTCTGCTCAGTCTGTTAATGAAGACCATTTGAAGGTAATTTTTTTTTTTCATTTGAAAAATAACCGCTCTGTACGTTCAGACATTTTTATCGTATTTATAACAGTTACTCAAAGAAATGTATGCATCCCTAATGATGCCAGTTATTCATGTATTCATTAATTATAGTTGTATTAATATTTCTATACCTAATATCATATTGCCATTTCGATTCTGTAAGCATGTCAAATTTCAAGCTATGACATTTGGAAGGGGAGTTTAAATTCAGTTGCAAGATTTGAGGGTAACACAGCATCCGACAGAGTTAAACAAAAGCGTGTAAAAATGGTAATAGGAGCAATCGTTTTCTATATAGAGGTTATTACTTCCACTAATTTTAATATACCTTCCTCTCGGCCTGCAATATACTAGTGTCAAGGTCGCTCTTGAAGATATCCGACCAAGAAGAAGTTGATTTGAATTTTTCCCCTTAAGATTTCCTTCCGAAAGCGCAGGGCTCAATGCAGTGGCACGCACAGCACCGGGCCCTGCAGTTTTTAAGATATATATATATATATATATATATATTAATCCTTTCTTGGTTGGAGTCGCACGTCATACGTTCGGCAGTGTTGTACCTTCCAATTTTGCGCAACTCTTGTATGGTCAGCGATGTACGGCATGCGACAGAGAAAAAAATTGCGCAAAAAAAGGGAATTTCGTCGTTACTCATCAGTTTCGTTATATTTCATGACTATTGACCGAAATTCTCTTTGAGTAACCTAAAGTATTTTATTTATTTAAAATTTAAGGACATTACATAAAAAAAAAGTGGAGATTAGTGAACGTGATGCTATTTGTGTGACCACCAGTGTGAGTTGCAAAAAAAAAACCTATCTTGCAAAAAATATTTAGAATTTTCAAATTCAGGATAGGAAAATCCGGCAAAAAGAAACAAAAAAATATTAGGACTATTAATTCAAAAAAAAAAATCCGGCCAGAAAGGGGTGAAAAATATTATTGAAAAAAATAAATTTATAAAATCCAGTTTAATTTTTTTTAATTTGCGTGTATTCGTGTAACTAGTCCCTTGCATATTTCGTTCACTGATTATAAGTTATCTTTTGTCAGTAAATTAACGAGTAATTTATTTGATAATACTATAAATAAAAGAGACTAAGTAAAATGAATAGTCACATTTATACATTATGGTTACCTTCTGAAAATTCCCTACATGCAATATTATTCTGAGAAGAGTTTATGTTAATATAAGAAAGACTTATTGCTCTAATTCAATGGTAGTAAATTTTATGTGCTTATAAGGTAAACTAAAAAGTTTTTTTTCAAGTCTGCCCTTTTCTGAGCATATACATATCCACAAAAATCAATCTATGATGCAAATTCTTAAAAGATTTCAGTTACCTTATGCTTTTATATTTTCTAAGAAAAACTTGAAAAAAGTTCTAAAATTTTCAGATAATTTACTAAATGACGATTTGTATTGAGAAATGCCCAACATGTGCGCTTACGATATTATAAATTTGATTAACCAAGGAAAAGTTTTTATTTTTTGGGTAATTAGATATAATTAAACATTTTTAAGTGCCAAGTTATTATATTCATTTCTGTTAGCATACATGGTTTCAAAAACACTTGAAGTCTTTAACCGCATTTGGGGGTTTCGTGCACACATAAAAAAGAATTTAAAAGGTAATTTCTAAAGACTTGATAAAATAACTTGTTTTGATAAGTTAATATCCCTTTCACCTCTAAAAGTGTTCAAAATCGCTATCTCTGGAAAACACAGACATCATTATTTTCTAAGATTCCATATTTTTCATCAACAATACTATGTACAACGATTACATTAAAATACCCCTTTTTCAGATTTGATAAAGCCTTTTAAAAAATAATTTGGTCCTTTTTTTCATAAGTTTAATTTGATCATTCATACATAATCTGTTAAAATACACGTTTTCTTTAATATTAAAATTTTAGGTAAAAAGTGAGAATTCGGTTACAATAAATTTTATCTCACGGGGTCAATTGTTGTTTTTTATATGTGTCACGAGATGGCAGCACCAAAATTAAAAAGAGGAAAATAAAATAATCTCTTTAAATAAAGGAAAACTGATTTTAAGAAAAATGCGCTAACAAGTACCACAAACCGCCTTTCTAAGTTGTGTTTCATTCCTAAAACGGCTGACTTTTGTGAGCGTTAAATAGATGCAACCGCGTTAACGCTGTTTCGCGGATTATGCTTTCGCAACGGTCCACTTCGCTCTACGGTCTTTTCTTACCCGGAAACAACTTTAAAAACGTTACACGTCAAAACCCTCAAAAAATATGGACCCATTGCCTGTTTTACATTTTTGCAGAAACTGGATTACATTGATATTGTCGTTTCTTCTACATTTGCATAATTTCATTCTCCATTTATACCAATAATGAGGCATTCATAATTGATGTAAAGATAAAAGTTAAATTTTTTTTTAAAAAAAAACTTGTCATTTTTTGTTGCTCCTTCTCCCCCACATTCCTGACGCGAAGACTGCTTCAAATCCAACCATGGCAATAAAGTTAAGAATTTTTTTTTCTTAATTCGTCCAAATGATATGCAAGTACAAAGGCGAAAATTAAGGTGGAGGGGGGGATTATTGTTCAGTTAAACACTCTCTTGCTACCCCTTTCATTCCTGCCACTGGCACGGATCCTTCGGCAGTAATTACAGCTTAATAACAAATATTTCGTTATAGTTATCTGTAACCTTATTTTTGCACAGTCGTCCAATGCATCCGCTCACTCTTTCTGTGTAATTCACTATGGGAAGCGACCGCATGGCTATTCTGTATAGTGCTGCGAATCGACCTTTTTTAAAGTAATGTTATACATGCTCATTTTGTGAAGAATGCCGTATAGTTCTGCTCTAGCTAAATGGCCTCTGTGACGTCACTGTGTTTACATGTTTTGGATCAGCCGATTGGTCAATGAAATTCGTTTATTTGCAGTGTACACACATAGTTGTACTCGTTGCTGAAACTTGTTTATTGATTCGCTAAAATCAGTAAAGATTTGCGTTTTCCAACCATTAATTAACCGCAGCCACACTATACCAGCCACCGGTGGCTAGTGCTGTTACGCAATTTTTTTTTTAAAAAGAAATCTCCCAACTTAACAACTTTCGAACCGTTAAGTTGGGAATTACCGGTTCGAAATTCCCAAATTAACGATTCAAAATTCCCAACTCAACAGTGCTGAAAATTCCCAGTTCCAGTATATCGGCATTTTTCATCGTTTTTTATATATTAGATAATTTAAACAGTTCTCTCACAAGCATTGATTTCTTGCACTCATGTTTCAATGCAGTGTTCGTTCTGATGTCTAATTTAAATGTAATCTTATTATTTGGGCAATTTATAATCTTCCTTAACTTTCATTTGCTAATAATATTAATTTTCTTCAGCCATAGATTTTCCCAAATCGAGTATTTTTATAACTTGAAATTCCCAATTTTTAAAGTTTCCAGGTGATGGGGGGGGGGGGGGGGGGCGTGCAACAGGCCTGCCTGTGGCCACACGCAAAAAAAACTGGTAAATTTTGTAAAAAAAATGCATCGAATTATTAATAAATAGTTAAGTTAATCTACCCTAACAGATTAAGCTTTAAAAGCAACTATTAATTTTATAAGTCATTCATTTAATCATTTTAAAAGATTCTATGCCGTTCAATGTATTACGCATGAAAAATCACCCAAGCCAGGAATCCTTGAAAGCATACCGAGACTATTTCGAAAGAACAGGTTTAAAGAGCAACGACCAGACGGTTGAGCAATAACGTGCATGGGTTTAAAAAAAAAACAGGTTGCGAGGAAATTGAGTAGACGTCTTAAAAACCGGTAAGAAAGATAAATTACAGAACAGGTTTGAAACGACCAAGGTGACCTTAGGCACAGTGTACATGAGTTACGCGGGCTGCTAGGCCGATCTTGACAGTAAAATAATTAACCCTCTTCTATAAATATTCGTATAATAGATTTCTATCTTGGTGATATATGAAATTTAAAAAAATCTATACTTCAAATAAGTTAAGTTTTAAATAGATCTCGCGACCAATTTTTTTTTTTTTAATTTATTTAAAAAAACATATACGTCGATTCTAATGACTTCAATCAACATTCTTGACAAATTTGAAGAAAACCGAGCAATGTTTTTGTTCGTAAATGCGCCAAAACAAACCCATTTACTAACAGATGAAATGCTGAAAAGTCGAGTTAAAACAGGGACCTTGCTGGCGCTCGGTCAAAAATTGAAATTTAAAAGTGAGCATCAAATATGTTGACCCTAGTGGTCTCCTAACACCCTAGGCCTCCGAAGTACCGGAAACTGCTTCAATCCCTTCTCCTACTCGCCCCGTGTGGAATACTAGCATATTTCAAACACTCAAGAAACAACCACATCTTGGAAAACTAAATCAATCTTTATTACAACGCATCTCGCCTGCCACACAACTCGTCAAGGCAAATCTTTTCCTTTTTATACAAAGTTCACGCATGCGCATTTCGCATAGATGCGCATTAAACTAAAACAAAGTCATCAGAATCAACACTCCCCACCTGGAAATGTTTATAAAGAAACAATAATTCCACACATCAATACAACACTAAAAATATAAAGAGTTATACATTTTATAACCTTTGAAATTTCAAATTAAAGAATTACTTTATCAAAAAAAGTTTATTTTAAGTTAATTCTAAATTATAAAGTAATTGCACTGGTCTTCTTATTGTACCAGTTGGAGTTTTCACCAGGCAGGAACGAATTTTCCCGTCTCTGCCGGGATAAATTTGGTCGATTTTACCTAGTACCCAAAGATTCCTAGGGTAACGATCGTCTCCAATTAGGACTATGTCATCTACTTTAAAGTCTACAATATTTGGAACTGGGGTACATAAATTAGCAGATCTCAGATTTAACAAATAGTCTTTTTCCCATTTCTTCCAGAAATGGTTAAGAACAGTTTGTTGGTATACAAACTTTTTTCTCAGCACATTTTTTGATCCTACATGATCTTCTAGCGCAAGTTTCACATTAGGAAAAACAATTGTTCGTTTTCCCAATAAAAAATGAGAGGGCGTTAGTGGAGAGGGTTCTGAAGGATCATTGTAGAGGTATGTAATAGGCCTCGAATTTATCATAGCTTCAATTTCTATGAAAATTGTTGCAAGTTCATCAACAGAAAGTGAAGTTCGCCCGATCACTTTACGCAAAGCCGTCTTTATAGTGCGTATCATCCTTTCCCAGAAACCTCCCCACCATGCACCTCTTTCAACTATAAATTTCCAAGTTATACCATAGAATGCAATTACATTTTGAACTTTGGAACTTTGAATTATTTGTAAGAGTTTTTTAAGTTCACAATCGGCTCTTTTGAAGGTCTTAGCATTGTCCGATAAAATAGTCTTACACAGTCCACGACGACTTATAAATCTTCTTAATGCCAACAAGAAAGTTTCAGTTGTCATATCTGGAACCAGTTCGAGGTGTATTGCGCGAGTCACAGCACACGTGAATAAGAGAAGGTAATGCTTAGAGTTACTATCTCTAGTATAGAAGGGACCTGCGTAGTCAAGTCCTGTGACTGCGAATGGAGGAGTCTCTTGAATTCTTTCTGGAGGAAGTGGTGCGATCTCTTGAGAACCAGGCTTTGCATTAAATCGCTTACAAATGAAGCAATTTCGGATAAGAGATTTAACAACTTGTCTCGCCTTTATTATCCAAAACTTTTCGCGGAGTTGCAGAACAGTTCCATTTATTCCAGAATGAAACACCTGTTCATGAGAATTCAAGGTTATTAACTCAGTAAATTTATCCTTTGCTGGGAGTAACCACGGATGTTTTTCTCTGAAACTGCAATCAGAGAATTGAATTCTTCCTTTCAAACACAAAAGTCCTTCCTCATCGAAAAACGGGTTTAAAGAGTAGATTGAGGAAGACTTTTCAATCGGCTTATTGTTCACAAGTTGAATAATCTCGTTTCTAAAATGTTGTAATTGGGTATTTTTGATCCAGTATGTTTGTGCCAATTCAATTTCTGACGCATTCAAAGGACCAGTCAGTTTTGGAACCCTTGGTTTAGAATTGTGCACAAACCTCATTATCCAAGCTGTTACTCGATATAGCTTGCTTAATTTACTGAATTTTTGTATATCTAATATTGGTGTGAAACTAGGTAAAATTTTCGAATTTAGTGAAATTTGGAAAACCTTGAGAGACCTCGAGCTCCGTTCTTCGGTTAATTTCAAAGAGCTAGAAGTCTCTTCAAAAGGTTGCGGCCAAAACTCTTCACGTTTGATTAACCAATAAGGACCACACCACCATAAGGAGTTGTTTAAAATACCCTTGATATCTACCGATTTTGTTATCAAGTCTGCTGGATTTTCTTTACCACTACAGTGCCTCCAGCACTCTGGTTCTGAAAGTGTCTGAATTTCAGCCACCCTGTTGCTTACGAAAGGTTTCCAGTTCTTAGCTGATCCGTGGATCCAATGTAGAACAATTTCTGAATCACTCCAGAAATGAACTTTAGTTATATGCGGAAACAGTTTACTTACAAAGCTCGCTAAACGAGCACCAACTACCGCTCCCATTAACTCTAGCCTTGGAAGAGTCAACGATTTCAACGGAGCTATCTTTCCTTTTGCTGTAACGAAGGTTGTCTTGATTTCACCCTCCAAGTTCTTGTACCGAAAAAAGGCGACACTTCCATAAGCCTTCGGACTTGCATCCGTGAAGACGTGTAGGGCTACGGAAGACTTCTCCGGGTCCTTGAAGTATTTTCGGTCCACGGCAAAGTCAGATAAGGTTGGAATTTCAACAATCCAATCCTTCCATTTTTTACAGATGTCCGCTGGTAGCTGATCATCCCAGCCTAGACCACGTTGCCATACTTCCTGTAATATAATTTTTATTTTAATCGTAAAGGGGGTTATGAAGCCAACCGGGTCAAATATTTTTGCCACAGTTTTCAAAATTTGTCTCTTTGTGTCTTGCACATCGTGGATCGATTCCTTTAAAGCATTTACATTTAACTTTAAAGTGTCCTCAACCGTATTCCAAATCATGCCCAGCAGCCTAGTTTCATTATTTAAATCAACCCTTTCTGAAAACCCATGTTTTGCCCACATTTCATTTAGTTCGTTAGAGTTCGATTTTAACTTTCTTAAATTCATACCGGCCTCAGTTAAGATACCTACAGCGTCTGTCGACAATCTGAATGCATCTGCCAAATGTTCTGCACCGTCAAATAAGTCATCTACATATAAAGATGAACTTAACATTTTACAGGCCTCGGGTTTCTCATTTAGGTATTTTTTACAGTGGAATTTAATTGTTGCTGCTAAAATGAAAGGACTTGTCGTTACACCGAATGGAATACGAGTCATTCTCAAAACTTTGAATTGTCCGTTGTCTGAGAACCACAAAAATTTAAGAAATTCGCGATCCCTTTCCGAAACACCAATCATTAAAAATGCCTTTTCTATATCACCACTGAATGCGATAGGATTTTCGCGAAATTTCAAGATCATATCTAAAACGTTAGGATTAAGACTAGGACCCGACTCAAGGCAATCGTTTAAAGATTTACCATGTTCCACTTTTGACGACGCATCGAACACGATGCGAACGCGAGTCGTATCCTTGTCATTCCGGACAATTTCCCTGTGGGGCATATAATAGTCTACTTGATTAGAATCCCTTTTGCATTCTTCAACTATTCCCATTTTTAGTTGTTCTTCAACTATCCCTTTATACTCGGCGTACAATTCGGGATTTCTATTTAATCTTTTGGTTAAACTCTCGAATCGCCTTTTTGCTATTACGAAATTATCTTGTAAATATTCCCCATTATTTTTCCATATCAAATTTGTTTCATACCTCCCATTAACAAATTTTAATTCTTTCTCAAACTGATTAACGAAATCAATTTCTTTATCCGAATATTTAGGGGTGCCTGGAAGAATACCCATTGAATCCAGTTCCCAAAATGCTCTTAGATCATTCATAATAGCTGCCGTTTCCATAACGGTAATGCTCGAAAAACAATTCACTGTGCTATATTGTTCTCCGGTTATTAACCACCCAAATATAGAATCAATAGCGTTAAGTTGTCTTCCCATTTTAATTCTGTCACTCTTGACAATTTCCCAAAACTTATCGGCTCCGACTAGAATCTCAACGTTTAAGCTATCATCGCCCAATTCTGAATCTGCAATCTCAAGACCTCTATCTAATAGAGCGCGTTTAAGGTTACCACTCGGAGCACTTATAGGAGCGGCAGAAATCACTTTCGTCACTAAAGCTTCTACTTTAATTTTATTTTTTCGATCTCTACTCTTTAAATCTACTAATACTACATCGTACACCTTTTCGGTAGCAGTTTCCATCCCAAACGAATAAACTGATATTCTTTCTCGTTTTATTGGTTTCAGTTTTAGTTCCTGTACCAAGTTAGCAGTGATAAAGGACTTTTGACTACCTTGATCCAAAATTAGTCTTGTTAACTTAACATTAGTTCCTGAACCACCCGCTTGAACCAAACATGTTTGAAAAAAGGATATTTTTGAACCAATTACGTTATTGTGACATTGTGTAATAGTTCCACTATCCGGGGGGTTTTCACTATTATCAAGGTGTGAAATCGTTTCAGTCAATCCGGAGTAAGAATTTTCTGTTGCACCCGATTTAGATTTATCTAAACACACCGATTGATGGTGGTTACGGTTATTACACTTGGCACATGCATTTCGGATTCGACAGAATCGACTGGTATGAAATTTTCTGAAACATTTAAAACAGCGATTTTCGACTCTCAATTTCTTTATTTTGTCTTGCGATGACATGTCACATTCAAACATATCATGTGACTTGGAACAAAATATACAATTTTGATTAACAGCAGTATTAAGCGCTGCAGCCGTGGGTGTATTTTGTGCATAGAACCTTTTATTTTTTGTTTGATCAAAGCGACTATAAGTCGTGCCCTTTTTTTCACCCATAACCAAAATAGATGCTTCTCTGCATTCTATCTCGCTCTTGATATAATTAAGAAGTTCTGAAACTTCAATTTTATCTTTTGAAGTTTTTGTTCTATTAAAGTCCAATACCATATCTTCTGGTATAAGCTTTAACAAAATTGGAATTAATAGGTGACCATAGGATCCCGACGTAACTTCCATAGTTTCCAAATTGCGAATTGCTATTTCCAATTCGTCATACAATTTTCGCAGTGCTTTTAAGTTACAAGAACTTTTTACAGCTTCCAAATTTAGAATTTTATTCATAAATGAGCTAATGATAACATCCCTCCTTCCAAACCTGCTTTTCAAAGTTTTTACACAGTTATCATAATTATCCGAAGTTAATTCTAACCCAGAAACTATATTTGACGCTTGACCCACTAACAAGGATTTTAAATATACAAACTTATCAATTTTTGAAATGCATTCATTTTTTTCAATAGCACTTTCAAAACTATTCCAAAATTCTGTCCAGCGCATAGCGTTACCCGAAAACTTTTCTAAGGTTAATTTTGGGAGTTTCATTGAGTTTTGAACTCGCAGACTCTGATTTAGCACAGGTGAGGGAGCTGCCTCTGACACAGTGGGCACAACAGTCTCCTCTAAACACTGAGAAATTCTTCTCAAATAGCGTAAACATTTATCCTGATAACTTAAAGCGTTACTAACATCCTCTTCGACTAATTCTAAGTCTAAAAGCTCATATATATATCATCGTCAATGCACTTTAAATTACCCTTTTTTTCCGCTAAAATATCATAAATCTCCCTTAATTCATTAATATCCACTTCATCTTCCCCTAATAGAATTGATTCTATTTCATTTATCAATTTGGAAGTAAGCGTTCTCATTGTAGCGCGTTTTTTCTTTAACTTTTCCAATTTACCAGCTTCCATAATGAAACCAAAGTACTAGGCACGAAAAGGAATACTTAGCTTTTACTGTTGAATGTTGCACACAAGTCGAGCACTGTCGACTTCTTGGACACGAACACACTTTTTCCTTATTCTTGCCGAAACCTATTTCTTTTTATTGACCTCCAAGTTTCCCAGCCGATGCACCATGTGGAATACTAGCATATTTCAAACACTCAAGAAACAACCACATCTTGGAAAACTAAATCAATCTTTATTACAACGCATCTCGCCTGCCACACAACTCGTCAAGGCAAATCTTTTCCTTTTTATACAAAGTTCACGCATGCGCATTTCGCATAGATGCGCATTAAACTAAAACAAAGTCATCAGAATCAACACCCCGTATTGTTCAAGCCATGGAGGTTTCAAGCCCAACCTGTTGGGCTCCATGCATGTTGGTCTAATGCATGATGTTGGTCTAAAAAAGGGCCCGGTGGCCCGAGGAACAGTATCCGGCTAGCAATCAGATGATTGTGAATTCGAATGGAAGTGGACTTGACAAAAATTAAGATGTAGCGATCTTGCGATCGGATGGCTGCCAGATTCGCCCCTAAATTAAAAAGGTCGTCAAAAAACTATCCTCAATTACCACCGGCGCGTATACTGGACTGGTGCACGTTAATTCTGATCGGAGTCCAATTTTTTTTCCACACTAAAAGCACATATTTACAAATTTATAGGATGCATAAACTTCGACGTAGGAACTTCTTTGTTATTTTTAGTTTTGAGGTTTCCTGAGTCCTAAAAAAAGTGGGTATTTTTAATGTAAATATGACATTTTTGGTTCATTTGTAAATAACAGTGAGTGAGAGTTCACTCTCACAGAGAATTCCGCAAAGAAATAAGTTGGGTTTTTTTTCCGCTATTGTTATTGATTTTTATTAAAATCTGTTAAAATTTTATTATGTATTTATTTGCTAATAAAGTAAATATGTTAACCTGAATTAAGCCTAATGATTAAAAATATATATTGGATGATTTAAAGATTGCTCCAATGATGCTTTTAATTTCCTAAATGAGGGATCCAAAAATTCTTTGAAAAATCAGGTGTCGTATTTACACGACTAGAAAATACAATTTTAAAGAAAACAAGTTCGAGAAATGTTACAGAATGGAGTTGCTATACAAAAGGGCTATAATGATTCGAATACTAGTTGGAAAATTATGTAAACTCCACTTGACCCGACCTGTACAGAGTGTCCTAAAAGAGCGTTCATCGTCATAAAAGGAAAAGGTAATAAAAACAGACAGGGTCAAAGGTGACTGATCAAAGCCTGTCAGAGAGCACTTAACAAAACCAAGGATTTCCAGTTCCTCTGTGCAGCTCTGCTGATTTTATCTTGAATAAATTTGACAGACCTCAGTTTTTACTTTCTATTCCCTTGTATGAAACTAGAGTAATAAAAGAATTGTTCTCGGTTCAAACTTCGACGTAGGGACTTCTCTGATAGTTTTAGTTTTGAGGTCTCCCGAGTCCTAAAAAAGTGGATATTTTTTAATTTGTCTCTGCATTGGACTAAATGTCTCTAACAGGGGTATGCTTTGATAATCATATTGCATATGTAAAGTGTTTATATCGACCTTTACATTAAAGTTAGTTTGAAAATCAAACAGTAAAAAAGGAATGTAAACGTTCGTATTAAATTTTTTTTTATTGTTCAACAGAAAAATTACTTTTTTTAACCCTTTGCAGTCCAAGAACATCTTTAACATTTGCATTTTTTCTACGGAACAGTTATTCCTCTTTCTGATCTTTTTGTCAGAATTTGTTTATGTTCATAGAAGGGAAAAATCAACTGTTTTGGATTAAAACTTTCGGCGAGGTGTCCCATATGACACAATACTTACAAGTACATAAACATGTCCTTGGAGTCACTTTTCCCAATCGCGTCATAATCACGACAAGGGATACTGTAAGTTAAGAATTAAACATAAATCCATGCAGGACAGAAAATATCTTCCCTTACCTTTGTTGTCGACCCCGCCTCCGAACGATTACGCCAAATTGACCTACCTTCCATCTACAGCGTTCCATGGCGAACTTTATCTACAGACAGCACTGTACCATAACTCGTAAGATTTGGTTCGTAAATAATTTTGGGCCCCACGCGGTTCAAAGGGGGAAGGGGGTAATTGGCCAACCTAGTCGAAGCGTCTCACTGCACTACTTTAAATGCACTACTTTGTCGCCTAATTACCTTTTCAGTGCGACTTATTACCGATGGGGATTAAAACCATAAGTTTTCAAAATTATTGGTAGGAGGGGGCTTTCAAGACACTAGATTTCATTTAAAAGGTTAAAACGGTTTTTAAATTGGGAGAGGGGCTCGGGCCCATGGGCCCAATACAAGTTGACGCCTATGATCCTTGAAATCGTTGGAATGTTTTTTATATTCGAATCGGAATACTCGTTGAGCTGTATTAACTGAGGGCGAAATAAACAATATAGAGAAGAATAGTTTATAAAATAATGTTGTTAATGTATGAAAAAAAAAAAATTTTTAAAGTAAGCATGTAATGGACTAAACATAAAAAAAAGAAGTGTTTAGATAAACGGGGAACTATAGTAGGAACGCTCTTCGCTTTTGTTATTTATTAGTCAATCAATAAATTTATCTTTTGTTTACAAATTAGCGTACATTTTAGAATATTTTACACTTCAAATATACAGTGTAACTGAAAGGTGATTATATGATTATTTTGTAAGTGAAAGGTGGCTACGTGATTTTTTTTATCTATTTGTGTAACTTAGGCTATTACAAAAAGTACATTACACCTTTAAAAAATTGTAATTATCAATTTTTTTTTTGTTTATGCTGATTTTTTTTTCCTAAATTCTTTAAAAAACTACGTCATGAATTTAAGAGATAATACAAGCGCAATTTTCGTAAGTTGTATATTTTCCATCATTTGAGTCGTCCTATTCCAAGTCTATCACATTCTTAAATCACATATTTTCGTATCAAATTTGAGCCCCAGTAGCTCAGTGCATAAGGCGTTCAGCTACTAATCAGAGGATTGGTGGTTCGAATCCGTGCGATGGACTTGACAAAGAAAAGTAAAAAATTAGTGATCTTGCGATCGGAGGGTTGCCAGCTTCGCTACAAAAATACTAGAAAGTCGTCCAGAACATCCAACAAATTATACTGGCGTGTATACGGGACTGGTGCACAGGCCTCGCAACAGGTCCCTTTTTCCCCTAAAAGTCCTTTTTGTTACTTGAGGTACTTAATAGTCCTTTTTTTCAGAAAATGGTCCCTTTTTCCCTTATTTTAGCAAAAATAATTTTTTCCACCCTCTATGACTATTATAACACTTTCTGGTCCTTTCTCCTCCTTATTTAACCATTTTTTTTATTATGTAATGGTCATTATAATCATGTTCGTATATGTGTTGAATCTGCTTCTAGGGTGTTGCACCTCTTGAATATCATTAAACCAGAAAAAGACTCGCTGTTTTGTGTTTACAAACGTAATTAATCACATTAGTGTGGAATGTGGGCCTAAGTGTAAACTGTTCTGCCAGAACCACTGGATCTTGTTTATGCATTGCATCAAAAACAAATGTAAATGATGCAGGTGAAAGTGTAAATTGGAATTACACGATTTCCCAGTACCTCATATTCTAATTAAGCAAATACTGTTGGATTTATTTTTGATCTGAAAAATAGATTTTTCCTGTAATAAGTAGCATCCCTGCTAAATTTCAAGAAATTTGGTAAAAATTAAAAAAGTTACAAATAACTTGAGATTAATACGAAATGAATTTTTAAAAAACATTTTCGCACAAATTTACTAACTTTTTTAATAATGCTCCGACCCTGACCGAAGTGTTCAGAAGTAGCTTACATATATGAAACGTACCATTTCGAGCTTTCTTTCAAACGGATAGAAAATAATAATTTTTTTTAATTTACAACTCTTTTTATTCCGTTGCTTTGTTCCTATGATTTGGTCAACATAAGGTTTAAAATATTCAGGAGATTTAACAAATTGTTTAAATAATATTAATATTTTTACTGTTCGATATTTATAATCGTAATAATTAACGAAAATTTAACGCAGGCTTAAATTTTGTAGGTCCCTTTTTGTCCCTTTTTTAAAGATATTTGGTCCCTTTTTCCCTAGGGACAAATGAAAAAAGTGTTGCGAGCCCTGGGTGCACTATAAATCTGATCGGGGTCCAATGTCCTGACGCCTATTGAGGTTGCGTCGGGTGCCAGCTCAGGTGTTGTCCTCGTCATCTGACCATGGTTCAAAAATACGAGGCATCGTTCCCGGGTCTTTCCTTCAAGATAGCCTCGAACCGTCGCTAAATGAGCAGCTCTAGTGCGACGTTAATTAAACAAACCAAACCATCGTATCAAATTTTATTTTAACACCTGAAATTAAGCAAAGTACGTTGTTTAAGGTGTAAAATAACATACTTTGCTTCATTCCAGGTGTAGAAATAAAATGCAATATGAAAAAAAAAATGTGATTCAAAAATGTGACGGACTTGTTATCCAAAGCGGACAAGAGACGTTTTAGAATTGGAATTAAATCACCGAACTTGAAAGCATCAGTCCGCTTTAGTTTCTGCGTGGGATCACATTTTCAAAGATAAGATCAAATTAAATATATCTTATCTTGATGTAAACTGCGGTTAAAGAAGCTCCCATGACGCGTGGGCGAGATCAACCCACTTGCTTGTCAAATAAGAGAGTTCATTTTGATGGGGATGCAAAAAAGATCATCCTTCTATTTAAGCATGGGGAAAAAGGTTCTGTACCAGTGTCGGTGGTTGGATGAGGACTCGGCAGCAACCAAATGAAACCACTTTAATACAGGTCCGAATTTATCCGGCCCGCACCACACACCAAAAAAAAAAAGTGAACTTGCGGAAAAATTTATTTGGAAAGATTATCCAAATCCTAATAAAAATAGTATGCTACAATCTTTTATAATGGATTATTTTATTTATGGATTCCTTTTATGGATTTATTTATGGATTACTTTTCTGATTATGGATTATTATTTTTTTCTTAACAGATTTGTACAATGTAAATATACCCTAATACTTTTAAGGGTTTTTTTTAATTTGTGATCATTACAATAGCATTGTTTCACTTTTTTTTAAAAAATTAGTAGTTTTAATTTTCTCACATTTTTATTTTGGTCGGAGCCATTTGAAGGTAACACAAAGACGAAGTGCAATTTTTTATTGCTTTCATAGATTCCAGAATACCATTGCACCTTGAGATTTCTTGAAGCCGTTTAAAATTTATAAAATATTAATTTAAATTTACAAAAAAAAACAGTGTATCCCTTTAGTTTTTTCAATATCAAATATTTTTTCTGGTAATATGGGGAAAACGTATGACATCATTTATGGACAGCCCCTATGTAGGTGTGTTGGCTGCTAGAAAGTGCAATTCCCAAATTAGATTTTCGAGATAAGAGCATATAAAGTTTGGGCTTGTTCAGAAGAATTACATTTAACTCATTATTGGGCAGCCTATTGAATTAGGCACCAGTTGGCCAAGTGGCTAATGGACATTCGTGGTAATTCATTTTCAGATTTTTGTGCATTACACCACGTGGCAGAGCCTTCCCATGTGTCATATTTGCACAATAAAAATTGGCGAATTGAAAATTGCGCAACACCTACATTAAATCATAAAGTGTTTTTTTAAATACGATCATAAAAAGATATCGTTATTTTATTCAGTATTTTATTGTGCACTCCTTACTTTTCTGAATATGGAAACTTGTTTTGAAAAATACCACCTCAAAACAAAATAAAAGGGACGCCTCACTCGAACGAAAATACGCCGTCAAAATAAATATTCGAATAGAAAATGAATTGCATTAGGCGCATCTTGAATAACAGTGAATATCGAAATTTACAAATTGACCCGAAATCGAAAAAAAAACAATGCAAATGTTCCGTCTTCCATTGTTTCGGTTTCTCCTTCAAAAACAAAAACCCCTTCTTTGCGCCCGTTCGTCGCGTCCATATTGGAACGGTTTCCCTCCTCGCTTCCGATTGGCTGGCGAGTTGAAGTAGGCATTGCGTCACTTTTATTTCGGTAACAGAATGTGTCCCTCTTCTCCAGACCCTGTTGGACGAAGTGCGGGAAGCGGAAGATGGCGTTTCCAATCTCTCATCACTGTCTGCGGCTGTGACTTCGTACTTGAGCAAGCTGCCCGCTGCTTCTGATTCTGCAAAGCAGCTGAAAGATCACTTGCAAGATACGCGAAAGAGACACAAGAAGTGAGTTTGTTTGTCTGGGTTTTGGGTTCATCTGGTAAGAGATTTTATTTATAGACAAGTGGATTTCGTAGTTTGACAGATGGAAGAGGAGGGGGGTGTGGCTTGCTCCTCCTCCCAAATGTGCGCTCTCTTCAAATAGATTGTTTTTGTTTGTTGACATTTTTTTTAAATCAATGGCGCAATTACGATTTTAATGACAATAATTTGTAATTAATAAATTTGGCAAGAGATAAATGAAATCACTTAACATAAAGCTTTTTTTTTCATTTGCTCACTATTAGTTTTATTTCAATATGTCAAAATTGAAAAAAATAGCATATACATATTTATTTTTTAAACTTATAAAAATAAAAAAAAATTATACATAATTCTCATTGATTTTTTTTCTTTTCAAATTTTGAACATGCACTTATATAAAAAAAATCCTGTTTGTTTTAGTTTGCACTTTGATGACATATGGGTTAAGATATACAGTTCTTTAACTATTTTTGTAAATTATTTAAATATTTGTTCTGTGGTATTTGTATACAGTTCTTTAACTATTTTTATAAATTATTTAAATATTTGTTATGTGGTATTTGTCGCTTAATTGTTAATTATTTAAATTATTAACAAATATATTTCCATATATTAGAAAGCTAATGAAAGATCTGATAAAAACTAGCAGTCATTTTATTGAGTATCTCTCTTTTAAAAAATATAATTGTATATTTTAAATTATTTAATTTCTTAACTAAAATTTTGATTGTATATTTATGTGGCATTCACATTAAATACAGTGAACACCCCTATAAGGACAGCCTTACGTCCGTGTCACACACTGTTGCATTAGCTTTATCCCTCCCCATGTCCCATCATAATACATTTTTGCATTTAAAAAACTGTCATCAAAACTTCTATTTTATATAATTTATCAAATAACCCATTAAAAAGATTGTAAGGTCCAATAAAAGTTATTCATATCAAAGTTTTTGAAACAAGTTAAGTTTCAGTATTTTTGCTACATCACCCACCCACTGAGTCTCCCCTCCCCTATATCACGCCATAGTCGCCCATGATAAACGCTTTTCCCCTGTGGCATAATAAATTAACGTCTCCTTGAATCAAAATTTTATTCTGTGGATCTTTTTTACACTTCTGTACATTTGCTTTAAGTTTTATAGCAATTTCCTGTAAATAACTTCTTTATATATTTAGTTGAAAAAATATAATAGTTTTAGTTAGGATACATTGTTAGTTTGTTGAGTTGTATTTTAAAAAAAATCCTCCCTATGGAAACTTATAAGAAGGTTATTTTTATTTTTAAAACAGTTTTTATTGAAAAATATTAAAAACTTTCAACCAGATTTAAAGTTTTTATATTCCATTAATTATTTAAAGACATGGCCATTAAATTCATTAATTTGAAATGTTAACCTTATAATTAAAAAAAATTTAAGTGTTGAATTTGTACAAAATTATATATATATATATATATATTATATTATATTATATTAAATAAATATTTTTTTTTGATCAGGCTAATGGCTGACATTGAGAAGAAACTGAAGCAAGTTCATGAGGAGAATGAAGCCATTGAGAAACTTGAGATTGAAATTACCAAGATCAAAGAAACTATTTATGAAATAGAAGAAAAAATCAAACTCCTAGATTGTTATGTGGATGATCTTGATGACATGGATAGAACCATGACAGTAAGTAAAATGTTGTTTTAAAATGACCAACTGTTGTAACTGCTGAACATGAGTGTTAATATTGTTAATAGTACTTCAATTCGTAATATTTATTGAATTGTGAGATTTATATCTCATACTTTACAATTAGCCTAGTTTTCTGCAATGTCAACGAGATTTAAATCGGTTGAATTTCTTTTTTCATTCATTTAGAAACTATTAATTCTTGTTAATAAAAATCTCACTGGTAGAGCCTTTTTTAATGATCACTTCAAATTTTCTTCTTTATTCTGGTCTTTTCTCTCTAAGATTTATTTTCCATTGCCCATTCTTATCTATTCAAAGTCCTTTCCAGCTCTTTTTCCTTACCCTATGCGCACCTGAGATAATGACAGTTTACCATTATTTGTCTAAAAATAAAATTTTCCTGTTTATCTACAGTGGACATTACAGGTTTCAATTCCTTCCTATCCTATATTATAATCTGTTGGGCATGTGTGTTAACACTTTTGTTACTGAATTATTTTATCTTTTTAAGAAACCCTTAATTTAAATTAATATAATGTTTTTTGGATGAAAAATAAATTCAATTTCGTTTTAATGATAAATTTGAAGTAATAAAAAAAGTAGAGCTGTTTGTAAGAATTTTTGAATTTTTACAATAAAGCTAATATGATATTCTTGTTTATAAATATGTAATATGAGTTTGCTTAAAAATCAAATAGATATAACTTAAGAAAATTCAGTTTAAATCCTTAAATAAATAGATATATCTTGAATACCCATGTATGTTTTTTTTTTATAAATGCCCAAAATATATAAAACCTGTATTTATAAACAAATGGCTTCAGAATGGTCTGTAAAATATAATATGCTTCAAAATGAATATACATTATAAAAATAAATTGTAATTTTTTTAATCCGATTTTTTTTTTTACACTGGTAGATATGAAATTTTACCGATTTATCTCTGTAAAACTAAAAGTAGCAGGGAAAAAATTTAAACTCCAAAATTATCCTTTGACTGCATGAGAAATGATAAACTACTTGTAATGAATGCACTAAACCTTGTAAATTGGAACAGGTATTTATATGAGGTAGAGTAAATACCCATTTTTATTTATCCTACCCACTGGGTATTTACGAGACCCACATGTTTAAAGTAGTTAAACATATTAAGAAAAATCTTATTTAAAAAAATCGATTTTAATTAAATAAATCCAATTTTTTATCATTCTTTTTTTTTTTTACACCCTGTCTAGTAGCTAAATTTACTATCAATTACAAGATAACACCTACCTTTGTTTACCGTGAATCAAATTATTTAATTGGTATTTTAAACGAACAGCTTTCTTGAAAGATAACCTTTACTACATCTAAATTGAACTTTTTTTTTTTAATATTATATTAGTAAAAAAAAAAATCCTTGGATTTCATCACCTTTGATAACCTTTATTTAGTATATTTTCGTCTTTTATTGATATTGGGTTTTGTCCATTGTAAATCTTCACTAATCCTAACCACCCACATATTTGGCCTTGTGTGCCATATGCTCATTTAATTATTTTTTGCTCATACAAAAATTAATATGTAATTTAATTTATCATAAATCTTTAAATATTGAAGAAGAGACTATATATTTGATAATTCCTTGGAAAATGCAAATATTTTATGTAAGAGATTGAAGGATAACTTCAACCTCTTAGATAAAATATATGTATTTTCTATTTAGAAAAAAATAAAAGTTGAATTAACTATTTGTATAATTTTTATTTGCCTTTTTACCATCTTTCGACCACCAGTGTTCAGTGGCCCTTCTTCCTTAATGTGGCTAGCCAACAAGACTTTAATTTAATTATATAAGAGTTTTATTAAATTATAATTATCTGTGAGTCATAATAAAGGTAAAGGTCCTACAACAAATTTGAAAAAATCTCTGGTTTGGGTTATGTCTCGCAAACTTCTGGTAGTGAGTTCATTACCCTATTAGCTGTGTTGAAGCCTATCCTTCAATCCCCTTCAAAATCTTCTCTCATTGTTTCATAATTATTGTTTATATTTACTCATCTTGTTGGTCAATCAAGACTAGTCATCATGCAGCTAGTTAAAAATTAAAAACTTCTCTGTTATTACTTTTATTGCAGGAAATAAGAGAAGAAGTGACAACTATTACTGAAAATGTTCAGACCATCACCACCACAACTAAAGACTCATTTAAGAAGAAGAACTACGCCATTCCAGATTCAGTAACTAAAATCCTCTCCTCTTTGGAACTGTTATCAGAATCAACCACAACTATTTTGGAGAACAAAGAACGGGACTATAAGCGAGCCAGGGCCACCCGACTCGACTACACTGAAGCTTGTGATACAGTTGTGGCATGGCTACAAAAAGCTCAAGAGCAGTTGCAAGACAAATCTAATTTGCCAGAGGCTGCTTTAGAATCCATAAATGTAAGTGTATGTTTTAAAAAAATTTAATTCTTAAAACAAAATTAGCATTTTATTCAAATTTTTCTATCAGTTAAGTATTAAATTTTTAAACGTTGATATGATCCCATAGTATTTGATGCAAGGGCATTATGAATGTTGTAAGTTTCAAATTTAGTCATAATTAAATTCAAAATGATACAAAGTATAAACTGGAAGTGGTTCTTAATTTTCTTGTTAAAAAAAAATCCAAAAAAGGTTCCTGATATAATAACTTGTTAAAAAACATTCTTCAAAATAATAACAAGACTTTTCTGTGTCTATTAGAAATTTGACATTTAGACTATTTAATGGTTCCTGCATTGAAAGATTGATTATGTTGCCCTGTTTAAACTTAACTACAGTAGAACCTCGTTATAATGGGCCCAATTACAATGGACGTTGCTTATAACGAACAGTTAAAAAAATTGTAAAAATTTAAATCCTAGAAGATCAAAAGCCCTCGAACGCCATGGTCAAAGACCATTTACATTTTATTACTCTATAATGATCAATCGACAAATGAAAACGTGTTTTACATATTATGAACACTTATGGCACCTCCGTCAATTAATAACTAAAGAAATAAGCAGGAAACTGACCCAATAAATTTTTTTTTTTTCAAACCAATGAATGTAAGCAATCAACATTAACCAGGAGCACCTTCATGTTCTAAAGACTCTAGTGCAGTGTCGAGGTACACCTATTTTCCAATTCAACCTATGATGTTGAAGGCTGTTTTTAATTGGATATGTAATAAACACTTTTTATAGCTAACTACTGTACTTTCAGTGATCTACACTCTGTTGCATTACATCTCTATAAAAATAATTCTTTGTTATAAAATGAACTTTCATTAAAACTAGGGATGAAACGGATATCCGGTAACTATCCGGTATCCGGCCTATCCGGCTACTTTTTAACTATCCGATATCCGGAAGTAAAGTGCCGGATATCCGATTTTCCATGCCGGATATCCGGATGAATAAAACATAGAAGATTTTTTTTTGTGGCGATCAATTTTCTTTGTTCTTGCTTTAAGTATTTTCCTGAAGATTCTACCAATGTATTCACAGTATGCAGATTCTCCCTTTAACCAATAAAGACTTTAAAAAAAAACACTTTTCAAATTTTTAACTTTAAAATTATATTTTTAATGAATCGTTATGGTGGAGGGTCATCACATCTCACAACTAATATAAAGTTGAATTAAAACATACATTTCTCAAAAGTTTAAGCAAACTTGAGTTTTCATGTTTGGAATGAAAGGGCATATGGTAAAATTACAATTATTCAGAAATTAAGTGTAAAATGTACAAAACATACGACCATTGCTAGCAGCACCCTAGAATAACCCTTTGTAAATAAAAAAGTTTTTTTTAATGTTTATTTAATTTTGGTATCACTTTAAAGATAAGGAATTGGGAAATATTACAGAATAAAAAAATATTTTTAAATTTTTGACCGATTTCCGTTTTTTTAGTGTGTATGAAAAGTTATTTTCATAAAAAATAAACTGCCGGATATCCGATCGGATATCCGGCAAAATCCAGTTCGGATATCCGATATCCGGTTTGTAATGTGCGCTGGATATCCGATATCCGGTATCCGGCAAAACTACTATCCGGTTCATCCCTAATTAAAACGGACAACCTTTAGCCCCTATTAGTCGTTATAATGAGGTTTTATTTTAGTTTTTTGCTGTCTTTTAAAAAACTTATTCTTATAATTTACCTAATACTACAACTAATACACAACTAAATATTTGTGGTCATATTATGTGATTTCCTAAATAATTAACTTCAGGATATTTAATAACTATAATTATCTCATTATGCCATACTCATTACTCAAGTTCATATAATAATTTTTTTTTCAATATAGCTTTATAATTCTAAAAAATGTCTAATTTAAAGATAGTATTTATTTAAAGATAAAGATTTTATTATATAAAGTAGTTATTACGATATAAATTGTGTTTCTTTAAAAGAAAATTCCATATTTTACCATGCTTTGAAATTTTTCCTTGGAAAGAATAAATGTAACAGTTTGCAACAAAAAAAAATGTATGATTGTTATATAAAACATTCCTTGATTAATAGGCATGAAGTAGAATAAATATTGTTAAATAATCCATAATATAAATATATATCCTTCCTGAAGTAACATCACTTTGCTATGTTTTCAGGTTTACACATTATTTGACACAATAAAAACAACATATTTTTCAAAGTTATAATAAACGTTAAAAAAAATTACTTTTTATTATTGCATATTATTAATAATGCATGTTCATATATTTAGGTGTTATTATCGGAAGTACCACCAGTAAAGTCAAAACTAGATTCTGTTCGAAGAAATGGACTTCTAATTGCCGAGAGTACTAACAATGCAAGCGAGAAAGAAATCATCCATGGCACCATATCATCTCTTGAAGATCAAATGAGCAAAGTGGAGTCTTGGTTGTATGAAAGGGAGGTTCAATTGAAAGAAGCAGTCAATGCACTTCGGCAGTTCATAGAATACCAAAATTTTGTACAGACCTGGATCCAGAAAGTCGAATCCTACATATCTCGGGATGCAGAGATTCTTTCTCTTCAGGATGCTAAGCAAAGACTATCTGATTTACAGGTAAAATACATCTTAGAAGTATATTTACATTATTTTTAATATGTAAAACTGTGTTGATGAGATTTGAAGTACAGTAAGCGATACATTGATATTATTATAAAATGACACAGCATATTTTAAGGAATTTTCACTGGCGGTATCAGATACTTTGCTATGGTCAATGATAGGATGCTGATAGATCCTGATAAAATATCTGAACCTTGATGTTAACCTTTTCGCTGGGGCTCCATAACAGAATAATTGCACAGGCTATGGGCTGATTCTTAAATGAGGGGGGGAAATTTTGCTTTTGGAGGCAGGAAAAAGATTTCTCAAAGCTTTGTGGAAGGATGACTTGTCTTACAATAAGTAACGTGTAACTGTCTGATGGATTGATCGTTAACAATCCTTCCTCAAAACATGCATATTTAAGGAAGGGCCATTCCGGTGTTGAAATGCTGAAAAGCACAACCTAAGACGATCTATATAAACCATTAGCGAAATTTCACCTGTCAGTACACCTGTTATTCTGCAAACAACATCCGTTTTAAAAATTCTTTGTCCCAAGCCCACCACTAGATCTCTATACTCTATGGAACACATGTTGTCCCAACCTACACGTAAAGGGTCAACAAAAGCTTTGTATAAAAAATTATTTGTTTGTCAATTCAAACTAATTTCATTTACTTAATTTAACAAAAGTTATTGATATTTTTCCTTCTAGAAAATATGTAGGACACAAAGTGAGTAGTGGGGCTATTCGTTGCCCTGGTGGCGAAAATGCCCCACCAACTCTATGTTAAAATATGCCCTGCAATGACACTGTTTCAAAATCATGCTGTTAATTTGTGATGTTGTATGTGAAGCCATTATTCCAGAAGCTGCATTTCCATAGTATGCATTTTCAAAACATTGCAAATAATTACCTGTTTTTTTTTTAAATAATAGTCCATGAGTTTATATTTATACAGATTATTTATTGGACAATGTCAAGGTTTACATGTAAAGCAAATCTTATATATATGATATTGTAAATTTTAAATTGAAGAAGATTTTTTTGGATTACTAAAAGTGCTTGAAAGATTTCTTTAAGTAAAAAGATTTTTTATACCTGCTCCTGACTTTCCACTTTTGCTTTTTTCTGTAAATACCACAAAACCTACTGCATTTTGATAATGTGAAATTAAAGCTTTTATTAAAATTTATTTATACACATTCAATGTAATACTTTAAACTAGGAGTGCTCATACTAAACAAAACATGTCAAAAATATTAAAAGTTAGATAAGCATTGAATTAAAAAAGAATGGCCTCTATCTGTTTTTTCAAAAAAAAACATTTAATATTTCCAAAATTATCTTTTTTATTGTAAAACTTGAAAATCCCAAAGTCTATAAAATGCATGCATCTACCAAACATTTATGCGGTTTTCGGCAATTTGTGATCTGACTTAATGCTTGTTATACCTTCAGCAATTTAAAGTAATGTTGATTTTAATGTTATTTTTTAACATTTCATAAAATGAAGGAATCCCTAGTGTAAAATTAATCTGGTCCTATTAATATAAACATATTTAGAGTTCATGTTACACATCAGTTCTATATCCTGTAGAAAAAGGAGATCAATATTGCTACTACTACAACTAGGAAAGTTTTTGAAAATAAATTTCACAAAATCAAGAAACAGCAATTTTTTTAATGTATGCAATATTAAATATATTTTCCAAAATGTCTCTGAATTTGTGAACTTTTGTTGAAATTAACGTCTATGTAAAATGTATTTGCTTTAATATAATTTTGTTTGTGCAATCACTTTTATTAAAATAATTCAATTATATTGATAAAGTTAATAGCAATTTTCAAAGTCATGTTAAAATGCTGCCCCTTCCTGTTTACAATGCATACTAGATATAGTTTATTAAACACCATTATTTACAACACACTTGTCATTAAAAAAATAATGTTGTAATTTGTAACTTTATGATTTCTATTCTTTTATATTAGGCATTTTCCAAGGAATCCAGCCAAGTTCAACAGCACATCAAGAACATGTCCAAGCGCCTTGAGCGAATAGGCGAAGTGTGCAGCGCTGGCGACCTGTCTGACATGCTGGACAACATAGAGCAGGATGAGAGCAGTGCCGACAGCCGGCTCCAGGAGCAGCTTTCCCTGCTCCAGGAGATGGTTGAGGAGTGGGAGCAGTGCGAGCGCAAGATCAAGGAAGTTGCGACGTGGGTCGAGAAAACTAAAGCCAATCTCGACTCCCCTCATTTTAAGAAGAGGAGTTTGCGGGATCAGTTAACTGCTAGAGAGGTGAATTTAGTTTGTGTTCTGGAAAAAGGTTTTAATTGAGGATATTCTGTTTTTAAATGCTGAATATATCAGGGTTGCCACACACCTGAAATTGTAGGGAAATGGAAAATGGCTTTAAAAAAATAATGTTAATGAAAAAAAAAATTCTGGGAAAAATTACGGAATTTTTCTGAAAGTTTTGAATAAATCCTTAAATTTACAGATACTATATTTACAAAATTAAATATAAAATGTGTATATATGTTGGATTTGAGTGTAAAGATATCAGTAAAAAAAATTTAAGTTTTAAATACTTTATTATTTACAAAAGGGCTTGTAGTTTTGACTTTCAGTCAATCATAAATCTATGTAATTAAACTGAAATACTCCCATTGATAATTAATCTAAAACATTTCTTATTCAGAAAATGATGTCTGACATGTCAGTGCAAAAGACCAAAGTTTTGATGGCCCTCGAAAAGCTTCAAGTCCATTTAAGAACACAAGCTAGTGGCCAACACCAAATATTGACACGTGGACAGAGCGTCCAAGAAGAATTGGAAACGCTGCACTCGCACGTCGAAGAAGAGTGTGAGACCTTGCAGGTGTGTGTCTCCCAAGAAGACCAGTACTCACAGGACCTCCAGTCACTCAAGCATGCCGTTTCACAGGCAGACCATCAGTTGAAACTGGCCACCAGCCCCAGTGTTAACGAAGAAGAGAAAGAAAAATTGAAAGAATTGCAACAGGTTTGTGATAATAACCAATATGCATTTCATATTTTTTAATTCGTAATCTTATTTTAAATGCCTAGATACAAATATAAGAATTTGAAATTATTTTTTACAACCTTAAAACTGTATTTCAATAATTTTACTCTTTCTTATTTAATAGTTAAACTCTCTTGGATATTTACTTAAACATGCACTGTAAACTTTTTAAACTTGCATACTTTACACATTATTCAATAATATATTTAGGTCTATACTTGTAAACCTTCTTTTAAACATAATTTTTTTTTTGCTTTCTAAGTGTTATTTTTGCAATTACTATATAAAGATTTAATATTTAGATTTTGTTGAAATGAATTTGCTTATTGTTCTTAAAATGCCTTATGGCCTTTATTTAAATTTATAAAAAAAATAGTATATGACCTTTACTGCATTTGGCCTTGTACATTATTTTGATAAATTTACCAATTATGGATCAACAGGCTTTGTTAGGTCAAATTTACAAAAGTTTTTTTATGTTGTTTTGTTTTAAAGAATTTTTTAGTACATTTTATTTCTTGAAAAAGACAAAAAAAAATCAGTTGCAATTTACAATAATTTTATTCTTTGGAGAAAAAAAACTTTATTTAAAATACTAAATTTTTGTTATATTGGATAATGTATTTGAAATACATTGAGCCAACCGTTGTCAATTGCCCAATATGCAGCTGTTGTGTGATGTTATTTAACCAATTCAACGAACCAACTTTGTAGTTCTAAAAACTCAGTATGCACTTATTTTTATTTGTTTTTAAATATGAGAGAAGGTTTGTAAAAACCGTTAAGTTCCAATTTTGTAATCTATTGGGTTTGAAATTGAAAAGTTAATTATTTGCAACAAAAGTAACTTTTTAATTATGGTGTTAAATGAGTTTTCTTACCATAAAATTTGGCCATTGTTTTATACTGGAATTTGAAGGTTTTTTTTGTCATCAATGTATTTTGATTTCTTGAAAAAGACTATTTCACCATTAAAATAATCTTTTAACCTCGCTTAAAAAGATAACTAATTTACTTCATCATTTATAATTAAAATATTTATAGAAACTTTAAGTTAAGAAAGCGTTTCTAATCCTAAATGTTATATAAAATGTATGTTTGATTATCAACAAGTTTATCATTAAAACAATATACATTGTCCTATTTTCCTTGATTACTTGACTATGCTGTAAATATAAGTTGTATATGTCATAATTATCACATGCTATACTTTCAAATTCATTTTCTGTTCAATTGAATTATTTTATGTTTTACGTTTTTGTAAACTTTAGGCACTAAGAGAGCAGATTGAGAATTACACCAAGCAAATTGGTGTTATTCAAGCTCGGATAAAGGATATCCACCAAACAAGGTGTCCCGATAAAGATCCATTCAAAGCTCAGATAGTTCCACTTCCAATGTCAGTTATTCTTCTTCCACCACCGAAAATATATATACCCCCAGAATCGCCCCACTTTCCCGATTCCAGACGTAGGCCAGGATCTAGAAATTTTAGCTCGTTATCGCAGAGAATCAGTAAATCGCAGTCCCCTGATTCAGGATCTCGTTATTCTTCCACAGCTGGTCAAACCAGCCCTATAAAACATGGCAAGAGAAGCCCCTTCCCTAGAGCATTTACCCCCACTTTTTCTAGGACACCCGAACTGGTGGAAGAAAACATTGTTAGGAAAGAAGTAGTCACAGAAAAGCGCTATACAGAACACACTGTGCCAGTTCTCCCCAAATCTCCGTCTTTTTTTACCATTCAGGATGATAAAAAAGCATCGAGTGAAAAGTCTAAAATTTGTGTTGGGAGTTTTGATAAAACAGATAAAAGTACTTCAAAAATTATTTCCAATAAACCAAAAGTTACCGATCTGAAATCTCCCCTATCTGATGATCAGAGATCTAAATCCGCAGATCACAGACCAAGGTCTGCTGAACAAAGGCCTATATCTGCTGATCCTGCTTCATTAGATGGGTCTTCTTGGGCATCTGGATTTCTATCTAAACCTTCCTATGCTGATATTTTATCTGGAAGGATTAGTCCTGTACCTACTCGCTCCCCTTCTCCTGTATCAGAGACTTGCCCTGATGACAGGGTCTTAACTTCATCTTACCAGAAGGAAGTTGTCCATACTGAAGCTGGTGAGGACACTACCGAAAAGATTGAGGCATCAGCCTTTAAGGCTTCCTCTTACACTGTTCCTTCTTCTGAGCCTATTGTTGAAATGCCAGAATCTCCTGAAATCGGTAGAAGGAAACTTGAAATCAAACTTCCCAAAAGCCCCTTTGGAGGTCATTTCGTAAGAGGTGCCTCACCAAAGTTCTTTGATCTAAAAACTGGAACACAATCCCCAACCCCAACGGGTTTGAAGGAATTCTCCGAGTCGCGTGTCTCGTCCACTTCCGTCTCCAGAACGGTTGTTTTCTCCGAGGGAGAGCAGCACATAGAGCAAACAGAGTCTTCTCATAGCCAGATTGAAACGAAATCCTTTTGTGCTAGTCCCCAGGAATCCCAAAAGCTAACCTATGCTCAAGTTGCTCGCATAAGCAGTCCAGCTCCTGATGGTTGCAGAAGCACTTCCCCTGGACGACCCCCTTCCTCGAATTCTAATTCCCAAGCTTCCGGCAAAAACCATTCCAATAACCAACCTCCGAAACCTTCCGATTCAGCATCAAAATCAGATTCCTCACAGAAGTCTTTTTTAGGGGTTAGTTCTGACAACAGGAACCGCCCTAAACCAGATAGAGGGGGTGGGACAAATGATGATGCAGAGCATTTTTTATCCAAAACTTCTGAACAGGACCAAAAAAACTTGATTAGGCCTCTGCTCAGCCGTGGGGAGGATGCGCTGGATGCGCATCTGCTGAGTAGGGGCAGGAATTTCCATCATCCTCTTTTTTGTGAGATCTTCAAGGTCTCGCAAGAAATTGAAGGAAGGCGGCAATGCGATTTGCTTTGCATCTTTGGCATTGCCGATGTCAAGCGTAAGGGTCTGTTAAAAGAAGCCATGAGCTTATTTTCTAGTGCTCAAAGTCCTTGTGAGTGTGTATCTGTTTGTAGTCAAATACTACTTACTCCTAAAAATTGTGCTCATATTGAGCAACACTATAGTCAAAACTTACCGAGAGAAGTAAATTTGGTATGCTTAGATTGTGGTAGATTGAGCATAAATTATCTTTTAAGTACATCTGAAACATTATTACTTAATTCCAATTACTGGGAAGGGGTGGCTTCTTACATTTGTAAAGTATATACTTCAAAGAGGTTTATATTTTTACCTTCTTATACATTAACTGGCACAGCTAAACCTTCTCATAAATCAGAGAAAAGTTACTGTGATGCAAGTTTTGCAGTTTCCTCTTTGGAAAGTATTTCTAATGATGATCATTTGCTCACCCAATTATTTCTTCCTTCCAATTATTCCCAGAGAAAACTAAGATGGAAAATGAGGTACCAAACTGTCAATCACAATGCAGTTGTAATTTCAGATAATGTAAATTATATTCTGGTACCATTTAAAATTGTTCCGAACCTTTCCAAATCTAATTTAAGTTCTTTGGAAACTGTATCGGTAGATGATATAAAACAATTGTCAGTACCAAAAGAGTTTAAAATCTCTGGTAACTTAGTGGTGGAGGAAGAAAGCTTTCAAAATCATATTGGAAATCCCCTAAATACACAAGAGTTATGCAAACAATCAAAGGTCTCCAATTACATTTTTCTGCCTGCCAGTGTTTTGCATTGCTTTGGTTTATGCCTCATGCAAGACTAAAATGCATTGATTTGAAAGAAAAGTGCCTTGTTGTTTTTATCTAACATTAATTTTTTTCATTCTCAAATAAACTCTAAAATATATTTATTTAAGTTATTTATAACATTTTTTGTTTCCTGTTGCAAGACTAGCATTGATTTGAAATAAAAGTGTCTTTTTATAATCTAACTTTTTTTTTTAAATAAAAGAAATTTTAAAATGTGATGTTTTAAAATAGTTATAACATTAATTTTTATTTCTGTTTGTAAAATTTTGTGTTTTAGGCTTACTAATACTTGTATGCATGAAGAAATCTAACCAAACTTGCAATACAAATAAAACTAGTATTACAATGTGTATGGAATTTTCCTAATTTCACGAAGGCCTCATCCTAGCATGCTACACCTTTCATAAATATTAAATTTTTATGTATAAATTAGAAATAAATATAAATTGAGTAATATAAATATAAACATTATTACAGTAACATTACTATTACATTTTTGTATAATTTTAAAATTTAAAACATATTTTTTTATTCTAAATTATCAATAATCACTTGATCAGGGTCTTTTATTGAAAATTTATTTGTTACAAGGACTTATTACAAAAAAAAAAATTTTATCAATTGATCAATTCGTTGAAACTAATATTTTTTAAGAAATTCACTCTTTATAGGTTAGACAAGTAATTATAATTTTTTTTTTAAATAATTTCTTTAAATATTTAAGAATAAATTTGTTTTTAATTTAACTCAAATTACTTTTCTGTTTTTAAAATCAATTGGAAAGAAACTTTTTTGCTCTTTATAACTATATTTATTGTTTTTAAATATTTAGTTTGTGTTTAAATTTCATCCGAGTGATATTTTTTATTTACATTTGACTTAATTATAAGACAAAAGTGACAAATGTATTTGTTTATTAAATATACCCAAATTTACTATTAAATAATATTTCAGGAAAAAGCTTCAGTTGCTGACAAAGACTTTTCTTCCGCTGAAAGAGTTTCTATGTCTCATGCACAGACCTACCATCTTCCAAAAGCCCAACATGGAAAAAATTTGGTTTCTGAACAGAAATCTCTTGAAACTAAACAATCGCCTACAAATGAATGTCCTTCTGATACCAACTCTATAGCTGTTGAACAACAAATATCAGCAAATAAAATCTCGGAATATTTTGAATCTAATTTATTTTTGGGAGATCCAAGTATTTCTCAAGTTAAAGATTACAGTGCATCATCACAAGCGGAACAGCATTCATATCAAACTGTTACATCCAATATTGTTAAGAGTCAGTCTGTAACTTCTTCGTGCATTTCTGACCATACAACCTCCATAGTATCCTCTTCACAGGAAGTATCCAAATCTGCTATCCAGAAATCTCATGCTGCTAAAATGCTTTCTGTGACAAGCGATTCATCACAGTTTAAACATTTTGTTGAGGACGATGTTGTATTCCCTAGAGAGATAAAACAAAGCTTTTCAAGTGCTCGAAGTGTAAAGAGTTCAGAATCAAAAACATTTATTCGTTCTACTCAAGCTACTTCAATTTCTGACACTCAAATTGCACCTAGTTCTAGTAAGAGTGAAACTATTTCAGAGAGCTGTTCTTCTATCAAAAGCTCTGGTGTAATGAGTGTCGATTTTGAACAAAGTGGATCCCCTATAACTGAAAACATTAGTAAAGAAATTAAAAATGTGTCTTCAGTAAGTTCTCAAGTAAAGCATACAAAGGTTATCACTAAAACCAGACACTTCAAGAAGCAAGTGCAGGTTATGCAAGGGGTGCATGAGACATCTAATGTAAGTCAAAGATCTGTTGAAGGTTTTGGAATGATTAGTGAACTTGAAGCAAATAAAATATCCATAACTTCTCAAGAACCAGATTCAATTGAAATAACTACTCAAGAACCAGATTCAATTGAAATAACTAATCAAGAACCAGATTCAGTTGAAATAACTCCTCTAAAACAAGGACTATTTGAACAGTCTGATAGCATTAGCCATCAACCCCATGTATCTGATACAAATGCTAAATTATCAATTACACAGACTTCATTTACTTCCAAAAGTGACACATCTATTACTGCAATGCTTGGTAAAGAAAAGAGCTCATCAAAAGTTTTAGTTTCTGAAATGTCCAATAAAACTCATGGGGCTTACCCCAAATATACATCAACAAAGCAGAATTTAAATGTAACCGTTAAGAGTTACTCGGATTCAGGTGAGACAGTCGCAGAAATTCCAATCAGTCAGCCAAGTGAAATAATTCAAGAGGAACTGCAAGAGGTTCAAGCACAGATTGTTGAAGAAAAAGGTATTAAAACAAGTAAAACTAAAAAGAAATCCAAAAAAAAAGTAAACATTAATATTCCAGGTGAACCTCAGAAGAAAGTTAAACGGATCTCAATGAAGTCTTCTAAGAAACCCACAGAGTTTCTTGATGAAACTGCTAATGATTCTGAAAATATGTCAAGTAGAAAAACAACTGAAATTGCTTTCAAAAAGATTCCTGTAAGTGTTGACAAGTCAAACGATTCCCAAGCAGAGATTTCAGGTTTCGAAGTTGAAGCAAAGGAAAATAGTCGAAAATTATTGGAGGTGCAAAATAATTTACAACTTGTATCAAAAGTAACATCCATTTCAGAAGAAGAAATCGGTGGAAATTCTTTGAGTTTAAATGACTTTGCAATTGGGGTTGAAAGTACTGAGGAAGACAACACAAGAGAACAGTCACTTTCTGAAATAAGTGATGACAAAACTGGAATAGTTGAAAATGTAAACTTAGATTATGGCAGTGTTGAAAACTGGGAATCAAACGTGCAATCAATGACATCGAATCTAAAAACAACTAAATTAGATTCTGGATCGTCGTCTCAAACTGAAAGCTCTACTTTTTATGCTGAGGATATGAAAGGAATTTCAAGTTTTGAATGTCAGGAAGATGCTGGTTTACCGACAAGCATGGAAACTTCATTAAAGCCTTCTGATAAGAAAAAACGCCATAAGAAAGATAAAAAGAAAACCCCCATTAAAAATAAATTGTCTGAGGATGGTGGCAAAAGTAGCAATACAGAAGTAGAAAATGGAAATGTAATCAATACACAATTTTCTACAATTACCAAGAATGAAATGGCAAAGTCGTTAAAAATTGTATCAACACACAAGAAACAATATGAAACAATTACCCAATCAAATATAACAAAAGACATCAATACTTGTGATGACAAAATTGGATTGAACTCGAAAACTAAAAGTATGACCACTTACCAACCTTCAGTTGCTAATCTACAGGATGAAACTGCCAATATCCCGTTTTCATTAGCAGAAAAATACAAAGGAAAATATGCTGACATGTTTCAAAAAACCAATACATGTGATGATGCTTCCCAACTTGAGGGAAACCAACTAGTTATAGGAATTGATGCTGTTCCAATTGATAATGAATCACCATATATGTGCTTCGGTAAAAAACAAGTACTTGCTGAAGTAAGTATGCCATCACAAATAACCTCTAGCAGTTCTTTGAAACAAGAAAGCCAGAGTGCTGATGAATTACCTGTTTCTGATCCTGTCACTTTAAATGCTTCAGTTGTTAGAGTAGAGAAAGAAGTTATCGAACTTCCTGACGCAAAAACTTTGCTTTTCAAACAATCTAATTTAGTTTCGACAGTGGAACCAAAAAATCAAAATATATTGGATTCAGTGCCTTTGCTGGAAAGTGTTATCTCAAAAGGTCAAGTTTCCAAAAAAGCTGTTGGTCAGGCCGTTGATCCAAAACCTTGTAAAACAGAATCTTTGCTTTCTAAAAACAAGGATTTGCCTTGCAGTCTACTAGTAAAACCTGAAAATAGCAAATCAAAAAAGAATAAGAAGATAAAGAAACAAAATAAAACCAAAGATTATCAAAAACACTTTTCACAATTGTCTGATAACAGAAATGCAGACAAATACCAAGATTCTAATTTGAGTGTCAATGAAAAATGTATTAACGAGTATTATTCGGCAAAATATTTACCCATCACCAAAGTACTGATAGATACAGAAAGTTTTTTGTCGCCTGAAGTTTTTAAAACAGATGAAACAATTAAGGAAAAAACTTTAACTATAAAGGAAGACATTGAAAGCACTAACCTTCAAATAAATATTGAACAAGAAGCAACACAATTAGAAAATCCAGCACTGTTTGATAAATTGGAAGACCTTAATACTTCTTTTGCAGATGTACAATTTTCAACAAATGTTAATGAAACTACCAATCAACCATCCGCTTTTAAAGAACCTGAAACAGAAACTTTAGTTGCCTCAACTTCCACTAAACAAGAAGACATTAAATCTAAAAAAAAGAAAAAGAAACAAAAGACTAAACTAGGTCTTGCAGAGAATACAAATTCTGAGGATAATAACAATAAAACACAGGTCGGATTTAAAGAATCTGAAGTTAAATCTTGCACCCTTTATTCTTTGAATACATCTGAAATCCCTAGAGATTTATTGTTTTCATCAGACAATGCTTTACCAAGTGAAAATATAAAAAGTTCATTTGAAAACAAGACACATGAATGTGTTAATGAAAGCTCTTTCACCATTCAAAGTGATTTGTCTGAAAGTATTGTGAACCCAAGTACTGAAACACATTTGCCTCTTATTGCACATTCAGAAATCTCGATTGAAAGCAACCAAGTGCTATCAAATACAAACATTTCTTTGTCTTCTGAACAATCAATTGATACATGCCTATTGGATCCCTCTTCCCTTGATTCAAACTATGACAAACCTTCAAGCAGTACTGTAAGAGACACAATTGTAACAGATAAACCTTCAAAACATAGCCACAGTAAGAAACATGGACAGAAAACCAACAAAAAAGATAATGTAACTCGTATATTACATGAAGTTGATATAAAAAATAGTACTTTTCATGAGGATACCTCATCTTCCAATAGTAAATCCTCAAATGTTACCTTTGAAAAGTTATCAGGTACAATAGAATCAAAAAATAAATCGGCCATTCTTCCAGAAGCTTTAACCCAAAATAAATGTATAGAGAACAATGCGTCTGAAGTTTTACCATTGGTATCCAACAGTAAGCTACCTAGTGATACAGAGTCCATATCTCAATCCGCTTCAGCTGCATCCTTAAAAAATACAAAAGGAGATGATGTTAATGTAACGATTGGAGATCGTTTAACTTCTCATCCTGTTGTACCAAGAATAGAAAACACTAATAATAATAAAGAATTTGAAAATGTTCAAGAAATTTATGTACCTGAAAGGAATACTCAGGAAGGAGATGATAACAATATAGTAAGTACACATTTTGGAATGCAAGATGCAAAAGAAAACTCTACCTATGCCATGTCATCGCAACATCATTATACCGAACACACCATTACAACATCTTACCATGATAATAATACATTATTGGGACAAATTTCATGCAGTAACGTTAAACAAAATGTTCATTTTGATAACGAGAAAGATAATTCAATGGAAGAAAATGCAAAACAATCAGGAATAACTATAGGAAGCATAGCACCGTCTGAAAAAATGGCTGAAGCCAACACCCCAACAGAAAGAACGCAGGATGAGAAATTGATTGGATTTGCATACTTGATAAGCGATGATATGGAAATTGAGCAATTACCAAATATTCAAAAGCATAAAATTGAATTAAATTCTTTGGATAACTTTACAGCGTCTCAAAGTTCAAAAACTGAACAGTTTGCTAAAGATATTGTATGTATTGAAGAATCTCGTGAAAAAGATAGTCTTGCATCAAAAGAAAGTTTACAATCTTTTGTGTCAATTGCATCCAGTGGTGGTACAGCTAAAGAAATTAACTTTTCAGAAACTACTCAAAGTCGTATTGAACATCCATCTGCAAAGGAAAGTTTGGATATTGAAAATGCATGTGAAAGTCCAGTAGTTATTGAAAATTATGAAAAAGTACAAAATGTTGATTATTTCTTGCAATCAGTTGACGATGTTCCAGGAGCTTATATTAAGGATAAAAGTGAAGAAGGCAAAAACTTGAAGTCTGTTATGTTGCCGTGTTCTCCCAAATCTCAATATTCTGATGGTCATGAGGTAATAAAAGAGTCAGTATCCATAAATCAGGAATTAGTGACTGAAGTATCTAAATATTCTGATAAAACGGTAGGTGATGGTAACAGTAAGAAGAAATCAAAAAAGAAAAAATCAAAACAGAAGTATAATCTTCAGTCAGCTAAGGAAGCAACTCAACCAGAAGTCGAAGGAAATATCAATACATCAAGTATTACTATAAACAAATCTTCTGAAACTCAAGTTTCGTCAGCTGTTATTGGGATGTCTGAACAGGAATATTTTAAAGATACTCCACCCACTTCTACTTTGACTTGTGATCCCGATATGAAAATTCGAGCATCTGAACTTCTTGCAAAAAATGACAATGTTGAAGTAAAGAAAAAGTCAAAGAAAAGAAAAACAAAGTCAAAGAGTGAGCTTGGACTAAATAAGGAAACAAAAGTGCATATTGTAAACAAAAATGAGAAATCTGTTATCGATCAGGAAGTTATACTTCCCTCTATGTCATCTGTTGAAGAATCAACTGAAAGTGATGTTGTACCTTTAACTACAGCATCTATAGAGGAATCTACGGAAAGTGATGCTATTCTTACAACTATTTCATCGATGGAAGATTCTATTGATAGTGATGCTATGCCATTAACTACAGCATCCATAGACGAACTTGCTGAAAGCGATGCTATACTAACAACTTATTCTTCTATAGAGGAATCCACAGAGAGCGATGCTATACCTTCTACTACGCCATCTATAGATGAGTCCACTAAAACTCAATATCAGTCTGATCTTTATGTAAAATATGAAGAAAAAGTTACTTCAAATAAATCCTTAACGAAAGATCCAGTATCAGAAACCGAAATCCACCAACATGAAAACTTAGAAAGTGTTAACTTCTCCAAAAGAAGTTCGAAAAGAAAGGTTAAACCAAAGACTGACTGTTCCTTAAATAGGAAAGAAACCCAAGCTAATCGGAATGATGCTGTACCTACAATCATTTCATCTATAGAAGAATCCAATAGAAGTGAAGCTATGCATCCGACTATGCCATCTGTAGATGAATCCTTTAAAAACAATGTTATGTTATCACCTGCAGAGAAAACGACTGAAACTACTGTAACTCCAAATATGTCATCTATAGAAAATTTCATTCAAACAGAGGACATATCCCCCACTATGCCACTTAAAGGGAAATTACCTGAAACTGCCACACCTCTAACTATTCCATCCATAGAAGAATCCAGCAAAGTAGAGGATACATCTCCAAACACGCCATTTATAGAGGTATTGTCCGAGACTGCTATACCTGCAATGGAGGATACATCTTCAACTATGCCACTTGTAGAGGAAATATCTGAGACTGCTATACCTGCAACTATGCCATCCATAGAAGAATCCAGAAAAGTAGAGGATACATCTCCAAACACGCCATTTGTAGAGGTATTGTCCGAGACTGCTATGCCTGCAATGGAGGATACATCTTCAACTATGCCACTTGTAGAGGAAATATCTGAGACTGCTATACTTGCAACTATGTCATCCATAGAAGAATTCAGAAAAGTAGAGGATACATCTCCAACTATGCCATTTATACAGGGATTGTCTGAGACTGCTATACCAGCAACTATGCCATCCATAGAAGAATCCAGTAAGATGGAGGATACAACTTCAACTATTCCACTTGTAGTGGAATTGAATCAAAAGATTGATGGGCCTACATCTTCATCGTTTGTAGAAAAATCTTTTAGGAATAGTGATACACTTATACCTATGTCACCTATAGAGAAATATACTGGAATTCAAAACCCATTGGCACTTTATGTAAAAAATGAACAGAGTGATAAGGAGAGGACGTCAGCCAAATCTTTACCATGTAACTCTGATGTGGTGTTTGAAATTTCAATATCTGAAACTATAAGGAATGAAGATCCCAACAATAAAAGTTCAGTGATTAGTACAAACATTGAAAATATTGCTGAAACTAGCCAAGATATATCAAACTCTTCATCAGAAATAGAAGAAAAAGCAGTTGTTAATGAAGTTTCGTGTGCAAGTACAGCATCATTAAAAGAATCAATTGAAACTCGAAATGTATCGGACACTTGTATGGCTAAAATTTCAGAAACTGTAGATAGTAAAACCAAGAAAAAATCTAAGAAAAAAAGAAAAGAAAAAAAATGTCCAGAATTAAATGTTGACTCAATACAGCCAGCAATTTCAAAAGAAAAGTGTTCTCCTTGTCAAGGAAATGGATCGACAAGTGCAACGAAAAATCTTCAACAAGGCATACTTGAAAAACATAAAAACATTGATAGAACGGCTGAATGTGCATCGGAACAAGACTCTGGATTTGACACTTTGAACTGGTCCAGTGAAAGTATAGCAGGCAATTCGAATAGACCTGATATAAGCGATTTCAAGAAACAAACTGACAGAACAGTTTCAGTACTAGAATCTGAAATATTTGATGATTCTTGTAAAGATGGAGTAAAGAAGATTGATGATGTATCATTGCCCCCTTTTTCAAATAAGGAGAATGAAGCATCTTCTGAGGTATATTATTAGTAGTTATTTTATCTGAATTGTATACATTATAAGTAATACTGCTTAAACTTATATTAAATATGCAGAAAAAAAATTCAAATTTGCTTACAGCCTATTTTTCACCATTGGTGACAATTATGTGAGAGATGCCTCAAAACATTTTTCCATGTGAATGTGAATATCAACTAAAGTAATATATTTAATGTCTATTGTTATCTGTAATTAACAAATACTGCAACACACTTAGTTTACCCTTTTATTTATTGAAGTCGATTATTAAAAAATATTCTTATTATCTTACTCTGCTTTACAGATTTGAAAATAGGTGTTTATTATTTTAACATTGTTTTCAATAACTTGTTTATTGAATTCACTTACGAAAAAAAGCATGTTAATATTTTCAGGATTCAGATGAAGTTTTCCCATGTGCTTTTAAAGACCTAACTGCTGAGATTCAAGAAAAAAAGTCTTTGATAGAATCTGCTCCAGAATCGCTTCTTGAAAAAAATGAAGAAATGAGAAGTTTACAAAGTGAAGACTGTAAAGATAATAGTCTAGAAACTGATGAATGTGTCCTCTCAACTTCTGATGAGTATACACTGGTATATAAGTGTTTTTTATTTTGTAATTCTTCAAGGAATGTATTATTTAATTGAAAAAACAGTTTAAATCATAAATAAGTTTTCATAAATTATTATCCTATATACAGATCTAACTATTACAGGGTGGTAACATAACCTGGAAGTCAGGGAATTGTCATGGAAATTTTTTATTTTGGAAATATCAGTGAAATTTTTGAAATTTCACAAAAAATTTCACAAATTTTCAATTTTGGATCATTAAAACGACAATTAGCCTCCATTATGCACTCTATTCTGGGTAATTTAGTTGTCAATATTTCCTTTTAGTTCTGAAAAAGATTTTTTTTTTTAAAAAGTATGGTTATGCACATTTTTATATTTTTATTTTTATTTTTGTAAAAACGTGAACCACTGCTGAGGAAACAGCAAAAGCAAAGTGCATTGGACCTTGAAATTGTGAGCAACATGTGAGAGGCTAATGAATGTGATTTATTGAAGATTGGAATAGGAAATATTAAGCATATAAAACATTTAAAATTATCTCCAAAAGAAATAGTTGGAAAAATTTGCTTTCTCTGCTTACAGAGAACATGATTAATTACTATTATGCCTGCCACAATTGTATAATTTGTGTATCCATAAATTATTATTTTAACTGACAAAAAGTATTGCTTATAAATTTTTATTTATAATGCAGTAAATTTATTGTATTGTAGCGTGGATACTTTGTTTTTATACAAAGCATGTATTTCAACGTTTCTTAATGTAATTTTAAAGTCAGGGAAATTTTGTGACACCATCATGGAAATATCAGGGAACTTTTTTTCCAGAATTTTGTTGCCACCCTGTTTTAAATTTTATGGATATGTCAAAATTAGAAAATATGTTTAAAATATTTTAGAAACAATGGCAAACCAGCCAATAAATTCAAATATGTAAAATTATGCGACATACAAAGTAATGTATGTACTTACAAAGTGGTTTTTAATCGTATTTTATCGATTAGTTTAAAACCTAAAAATTTGCAGTATGTAGGATTTGAATGAGTAGGTTGAACATATTTAGAAATGATTAAAAAATCCTGAATATAATTATTATAAACCCTAAGGTCGCTTTCTTTGAACATGATCACATATATTAATGCCTCAGTGCACAGTTGTGGTTATGTGATAATTTATTAAGGAAAAGCTTTTGAATTTTTGGCATAATTTTAAGGAATATGAGACAATAATCCTCTGCAGTTTTTGCCAATTTGAAAATAATTGTTTTTCACTTGCCACAATTGAGGTAGATGAAAGACACAAAAAGTAAGTTTTGAGATATTAGTCCTTAAAGTTTTCATTTCGTAATGTGTTATAAAATAACATACCTCCTTCATGACACTAGTATCTCAGTTTTAGAATTTTAATAAGCTCATGACCTCAAAATTCAAGAAACATGCACCTTAACACATCTACACTAAGGCATTGGTATAGTTAGCAAAAATAATCAGTTAACAGGTTTTTGCTAGTGTTTGAACGTAATCTAAATTTTATTTTGGATATATTTTTTTACGTAAGATAACTAATGTTTGCTTATTTTTGTTTAGGAAAAACTTTTGTTGATCATTCAAAATAAATTTTCAATTCCAAGAGATCTTGGTGAAGGTCTTTTGGATGTGGATTCCATGATTGACTTACAAACTGCACCTTCTCTACCAGAATTAGAAATTTCAACTTGGATGGTTAAAGAAAGGCATCCATTGCAAAATGACATTGCAGATGTCTGTGAATCAGAAATAGAGGTAGTAATATTGGATTTTGAAATTCTCTTTTATTTGAAAGACATTTTTAATGTAACAATGTAAGACTTTCTTTACTAATTTTATAATTCAGTGTTTGTAAAAGAGTAAGCTGTTATTTGATTAGAAGCTTTATATTATTTTATGACTTTTTCATGGATTGCAAAACACCTCAAATTAAAAAAAAAATAGCATATTATTGTACAAGATTATTCTGTATAAATGTATAATATTCTCCAATAGCAATTAGTGTTTTTAGAAATAAAAATTATAATAGTCCATGGTTCTAAATCAACCTGACAATTTATCTGCTCATATCATTGTTAAATTTTTGTCAATTTTATCTTTTTATCACTAGTATTTAGAAAATAGGATGGTCAGTTGCAAAACACTATTTTTAATTGCTTTTTATTAGATATCCCCTATTGAAAAGGCATTTAATTTGGTTTCTATTTCAGAGTTATAGCTTTTCAAATTTTTTACTTAAAATTCCAGATATTTTGGGATGTATTTTCATATTGATATTGATTTGTCTTTGAATTTAATGAGAGTATCGAAAGCTTTTCTCACTTTTGACTGTTTCTGCATTTCTCTTTAAACTTAGCTAATTTATATCTTAGAAACACATGAGTTGAAACTTTAAATAAATACTAATAATAAATTGGTTAACTTACTGATTTTTAATTGCTTTTTTTATATATTTTTCAGTTTTTGTGCCTAACTAGTGTATACTTGGGCACCTCATTAAAAAGTTAAAAATATATCTGTAATAAAAAAAATAGTTTAATTTTTTTTATAATTTTCAAGTAGATATTTTTTTAACAATCAGCTTGGTATTTATTTTATCATACTATTTAATTATATATTGTAATTTTAATGATTTGAATAAATATCTTGTAAAATGTTGTTTTGATGGACCTTTCTTATTTAAAACTTTCAGCTTTTGCTTATATTTAATTGTTCTATGTTTATTAATAAAGTTATTTCCATAGTATAGTTGGCCTGAGGGAATTTTTTCAATCACTTACGTTAGCCATTTCATTTATTTTATTGTTTGTTACCTTAGAAACTGCATGTTTTTTTTTTATTTTGCTTATAGGATGCTTACTTGCCACCATTCCCATCTTCCAACTTTTCATATTTTGATGAATCAGAAAAAATGTTTTATGTGCAGAAAGTAGCCTCTATGGTTGCAGAACTACAAGAGATTCCTTCTGAAACAGAGAGCGCACAGAATTCGAATAAAATGATTTTTTACTATGTCCATGTCATTGAAAACATTGAAAATTGGATTGAATTCCTAGAAACGTGGATACTTCAAACATCCCAACTATCCACCAGCCAGTACCAGGAGGAAATTAAGGTTTGCACAACTTCTATAGTCAAAACTTTTTCTATTGCATTTTTTATATAAATCCTAAATTAACTTATTTACATCTATATATATTTATATACAGTGTGATCCAAAAGCAACAGAAAAAGCAAAATTACAATTGTTTAAATAGTGTAGACATGATAGCAGAACTTTGTTTAGGATTTGATCTTTCAAACTTGTTATCACAAGTCTATTATCTTGGCAAGTTGGTCCTCTTGTACTATTGTAGTTAAAATTTAAGCAGCAAATGTTCTATCACCATAATCAGTTTACTTTTTACTCATGCTTGATAATCCATGAGCCCCAACTATGAAGAACATTTCAGTCTAGTTAGGGATATTGAACTTAATTAAGTATCATTCAAAAGAGTATTTTCCTTAAAAATATTTTCTTTTGAATTTTGTATCAAGAAGTCTCATTCAGAAAGTGCAAAATTTTGTATGATATTCTATCTCTTTTCGAACAGATCAAATGTATTTGTTAGTAAAATAAGTTATAATGAAAAATATAAAACTAGGCAGTTTTTTTTTATTATTAAATTTATGTTTTAGATTTAAAGGATTCATTGAACTTTTTGTAGTATAAGACCATTAACTAACTACTACAGTGTAAACAAATATAAAGCATTGAGCATATTATCACTTAAATACTAGTACATTGTTCAATTGATCTTGAATTTTATTTAAACATATTTGTTGATATAATTTTCTTATGACTAATTTATCATCAAAAGCTTAAAGTTTACTTTAGTTAAGCATTAAATATTTCTATTTTAAAAGCATTTTTGTCAATTGTATGCTGTGCATAAGTACATAACAATATTTTGTACAGCATACATTCTTTTCTTAAACACTTAACTAATAATTATTGATAAACAACCTATGTTAAAGAATAGCAAGATTTTCTAGACAGCAGAACCTCGATTATCCGACCTAATTCGGACTGGAGATAGGTTGGTTAATCAAAAATTCTGGATAATAGAGAATTGTCAATGAATAGATAAACTAAGAAACTAGTGACCAATGTTTTTTACTTAATTATCGGACTTACGCTTAAGATGTATTTAATTTAAACATATCTTTCTATCACTAGTATTAAAATCCAAACCTTCGACACCCCACTGTTTAATAAATTTGAACAGTTGAATCAAGTCTCTGCTAACCCTTCTCTCTTGCAAAGTATACATTTTCAAATTTTGTCTCCATATTCTATACCTGAAACACTGCGGACCATTTTAGTAGCCCTGTGCTGAACAGTCTCTAACTAGTCAATGTCTTTTTAAAGATATGGTGATCAAAACTGTACAGCATACTCAAGATGAGTTCTTACCAAACCTCTATATAAGGGAAAGATTGTATCATTAGATTTTGATATAAAATACTGTCTGATGTACCCCCAACATTCTATTAGCTTTTTTTGCTAACCACTGTACATTTATGATCCATTTTTAAATCCTCATTTACTAATATCCCCAGATCACTGACTATATCACTACTTTGGAATTTTGACTCCTGTAAAACATAAGCAGCCATTCTAATTTTGGTACCCATCTGCAAAACCTGACATGGTCGGTTAACAGAGAGTTCCAGATAAAAACGAGACAAATAATCGAGGGTCTACTGTATTTATATTGAGTAAAGATACTTACCAACTACTATGACTTGTCTTTACAATATTGAGACTTTAACCATTTTTAATTATTTAAAAGATAAGTTGTCATTTCATAAGAGTAAACTAATTTTTTTGTAGTTATATTATTATATTATACAGAAAAATGTATGCATATTTGTTGTGGAAAATTCTTAGAATTTTATTTTTGTAGTGTTTCTGTATTCATAATTCAATTTTTTTTTAATTTATCTTTCTGCAGTTAAATTATGTATTAATTTTTTTTACTACAAACTTATGTGCTTGATATTTTTGTAGTTGATTGAAGAACAATTGGGCAGCTTGCAGCAACATATCTCTATCATCAAAGACTTAACATCCAAACTGCCAAAATCGTTACCAACTGAAGTCAAAGAGAGTATTCTGAACAGTTTGTTGAATTTACAGAAAAAACTGGATGCAACAAAACAATTAGCAGACTCGTCTTTTTCTAAAGTTTCATTTTGGATTCAAAGAAGTTCAAATATTGAGGTGAGTTCTATTTATTAATGTACAGCTGTAATTTATCTGGGTTTAAAAGAAAAGAAAGTAGGTTGTAACAATTATACCTTAGTTACTTTATTCTGAAATTAAATGTGTGATACTAAATGATTTTTAATCATAGTAAACTGAGATATTGATATATATTTTTGAATAAGTTTAATGAATCGTAATGCTAATATATTTTGTATCCTGAAATTCTATTATGATTTTTTTAAATTTACTATGCTACATTTTATAATGTGTGCTTGATTATTTAACAATTGTTATACTGAGTACCAAGGACAGGTACAGGAAACCTGTGCTTCCTGCCCATAACTAATGGGCATATCGGCATGCAGAGGAGTGTTTACAGTTTTGCAGAATATAGACAGCACATATCCTGCTATCTCTAATCTCAGACTAAATTACCTTTCCTTGTATACCAAATATATAAAATTATAAACCGTGTTTTATAACTCCCTAATAATTACTTAGGTTTGGTAATTGATTGATGGTGTCATAAGAAATATTTTATATGTTTTTGGCTTGGTGAATTAAATATTGTTTGGTACATCCCTCGCTTTTGTGACATAACCAAAACCCATAAATAAAATTTAAATGACTTTATCAAATATGGAAATAATTTTAAGGTATCTCAATTGAGCCTGAAGCCTTATTCACCTCTCTAATATAAAATTCTGAAACTGTCACAGGTGAAGTACTTTTAAATTATCCCAATCATTTTTATACACATTTTTCTCCTCTCGACTTCTGCGTATATGTATTTTTCATGCATACACCCAATTTAAATGTCAGAATTTATAATTTCCCTTTAAAGTATAAATACTTATTCAACAATATTATTGTACAGTTTTTTTTAATTAACAAATTAAAACATTTCTTAATAGCAAATGTTATAAATAAGCATTATTTTTTTTTCTTATTTTTAAATATGAAAATTTTATGTTTCATGTTTTGTAAAGCATATGCATCAAGACCTTGACTCTCAGCTCCACAGCCTTGAAGAAAGTTTGAGCAGCAGACAGAAAAAAGAAAATTGCAATTTTGTTGATGCTGAGGTAAATTGTTACTTTAAAATAAATAATTGTCAAATATAAGGAAATAGTAAAGTATTATATACAATTTAAAAAAATGTATGTACATAATAATGTTGTTATTCTTTATTTCATTAAAATATAGTAATGACATCAAAACATGAACTAAAAAAGCATTAAATTTCAATCAAATGTTTGAATTTTAATTAATATCCCTGAGGAATTGTCAACCATTCAAATAAAGAATAAAATGTCAAATGCAATTTCGTATGAAAATGATACTTTTTTATCCTATATTCTGTATAGCATGTTAAAAAATGAAAACTTCTAAAAAGTTTGTAGACATTTATCTGAAATTAAATGAACTTAAGAAAAAAAATTAGACTGCAAGAATTAAAAGGTAAAACGTAGCCTTGCATTTCACTAGACTGAAAAATTCATACAAATACATTTGATATCCTATATTGCATATAAAATAATAGAAAGAAAAAAAACTCTAAAAAGTTATCAATTATCTGAAATTAAATAAATTAACATGAAAAATATATATAAACATTCAGAAAATAGTGACTGTGTGTAGGGCTTTAATTTCTGTAACATGTAATAAGCTAATTTGTAGTAAATTAGGTAAATTTATACTGTATGCAATTAACAAAAAAATTAAAAACATTTTTTTAAATATAAATGTATTTAAATTTTGAAAACTTTTCACTGATGAAGAGGACAATCACCTAAAAAAAAATTAATTATATTTTTATAATTCTGCGTTGTACATTGTCTTCCCAACCTACATTGTTTCATTAATGAATATAAATTATTTTCATGTATCTAATTTGCATATTAATAAATTATTAATCTATTTACTTATATTCTAGTGTCTGAGCACAAGCATTCTACAATGTTGTTCGGAATGTGAATTACTGTGTCTGAATAAACAAAGACTCTCACTTACCTGGTCTGGATATAAACCAGATGGATATGAAACATCTCTGGACTGGTACAAAGCTTTGAAATTACAGGTTTGTAATTGAAGTTATTTATTCCACTTAATTCAAACAATAACTTACAAAACTTTAACTTACATTAATTTATGATTTAATTACATTTTGATGGCAATTAAATATTAAATGCATTTTAATCATCATAGAACATGCATGCAGACATATTATTTTTTGCAAACTAACAGAAATCTGTGAATATAATTTTATTGAACAGCTCATTTGTCTACATAATGTCAGTATTCTTGAAAATAAAATTTCAGCTCATTTTTTGTTTGACCAATCACATGTTTGTGTTTCATGATACATATGAACAGGGTTGCAAAGTATCTGGTATTGTCGAGGGTATTTTTATTATTATTATTTTCTAGAACAATTAATGAATTTTCCTAAACAATTGAAATTGTGTATTTTCTTTTTGCTCTACAAATATAAACTGACAATTTATTTTTTAATCATGCTAGGTTTTAACAGACTTCATTATTAAAGTGTTAATATATAACTTTCAGATGTTATTCTTAATTAATTCTTTTAATTAGAAAACCAGAAAAATTCAGAGATTTTGTATCTAAATATTAACCCAGTGTAAAAAAAAAGAAGATTTTTAATAATCAATTTTAATATATATTTTACAGGGTCATTCCAAATATAGACGTGCTGTAAACAACAAAAATTTGTTGGAAGGTTATGATATTTCTTCACGATTGCTAAAGCAGTTTTCACGCATCCTAGAAAACGTGTTGACTGCACCAATTTGTGTAAAAGATCAAAAAGATTTAAATTTACAGAAAGAAAGCTTAATGGTATGGTATTAACGGAGTTTTTTTTAGTACTGTTAAAACAATAAAACACACACTCTCTGTAAAACATCAGATAAATTATGCTATTGGTTTCATTGCTATCTTAAATTAAACATTTTAAGCTCAAAATTGGTGTGAAAATTGATTATATTGTTATTTCAGAAACTTGAAGAAGTTTATATTTTTAATTATAAAAAAAAATGTGTTCCAATTGGTTACTTTACAGCTGGACTTAGAATATTTTATAACTATGCTTCATTTTATACCTATAAAATACATATATACTTTTATTCGTACATTACATTTATTTAAAAGTAATCCACTTTTATTTTATTCATTTAATGTTTTTTGTTATTATGATAATTTTTAGTCTTCATTGTTTAGTGTTTATATACACATATATGTGTGTATGGTCATATGTATGTATGTAATTATAGTTAATTTTTCTAAAAATACATGTGCAATAATTATTTAATATGTCTAAAGCCATTTAATGTTGTATGATTATAAACTTACAAAATTATATTCATGCATTATATAAAATAAATTTAGCTTAGATTTTAGTGACTTCTTATTTTTGCAATAAAAATGTATATATATTCTGCTTTCTAGAAAATTTTGCAAGATGTGTTGGCCTTGTCATGGATTGTTATAAAAGATCATCAATTATTTGAAAAAGATTTAAAAAATACTGTAGCGGATGACTTTGATTCACTAATCATTCAAGCATTCGATACTTTGGAAAAAGGAAAAAATAAAGTAATGGAATGGAATAAATTGGAAATAAAAATTAAGCAGCATAAAGAATTTGCAGATTACATCTCTATATGGCTTCAAATGAAATGTCAAGCTCATCAGGATACGGAAATAGTCTTAAATCTTATTCCGGTATGGACTTTTTGTAGTTTTTTTAATGTATTCAATGCATTTACTATAAATATTTTAGCAATCCCTGAAATTTTTCCAGTATTTTAAAGTGTTTTTCCTGTGTTTAGTTTATTTTGACCCCCTGGTAACACACACGTTATATTTAACCCACTAAAAATAAAAATAAAGTTATTATTTTATAGCAGTTAAATATTTTCAAATGCATATTTTTAGATTGTTTAGTATGTTTTTATACAATTTGAGTTTTAATTATATCTTAAATTAAATATTTTTTAAATTGAAACAGAAAATAGTTTATGAATTTGAAATTGAGACTTCTAGAAGACTTATTTCCATAGAGCATGGTAAAAGCATTGATTGTGTTAATAATAGGGAGAAAAAACTACTACATCCACTTTTTTATTTAATAGCCTAGAAAAATTATTAAGGAGGCATTCTTTTTTTAATCATGCACCCTTGCATGGGGAGGGGGCTATCATGCATCACTATGGTGTAACATAAGGGAAGAGGTCCTCAATGGTTGCCTAACATAACAAAACTTTGTAGGGAAAAAATGTATCCACTATTTCTTTCTATCAATGTATCTAATATTTCTTTCACAATTTTTGGTACAAGTAACTTTTTTATAGAAATCAGTCTTTTTATGATCTTTATTTAAATACATGGAATGGAACTTTAAGTTACTTTTTTTTAACTGCAAAAATTGTGTGCGACTTGATAGGGTAAGGCTAATCTAACAGTGTATGACATGGGAAAAGAGTAAGGATTGTGTGACATGGAAGAAGCCTGTGTATAAAAGTATGAAAGATAGTATGACATAAATAATTAACACTCCATAATTAGTAATCATGACCGAATACCATATTGTTTTTAAGTTTATATAAGTATGCCAAGTTTCATTTTGAAAATGTTGATCAAACAAGGTATGTATGTTGTAATTTTATTAATTTTGTTTCAGAATTTTCAAGCTGAAGTCTTGGAGCATTCTTGTGACGTTGATTGCATTGAGGCACAAAGTAAAGAAATTTTGTCCAAGGTCAAGTGTTTTGCTACAGAAACAGCAACTATTCAAGCATCTGCTAATTATGAAAAATTTGGAGATCTCATTGAATCAAAGAGGAATTCCAGTGTCATTTTGAAACAGTGGGAAGAAATGAAAGAGGACATTAAGGATTTGCAAAGATGGTTGTCATCAGCTAATATTGAAATGAATAACATGAAGAATAAAATTGAGCACAATAATATGAATAGTGGCTTTCTTCTAACATGTCTCAAGGATGTAATAGTAAGTTTATTTTAAGATGCTGTTTTATAGGTAATCATGCAATGGCAACTATTTCAGATCAACTTAAACAAAAGAATATCAAAATAATAATAAAAAATAGATATAAAACACTTTATATAAATGGAACCATTGTTAGGTGTGCATATACCATGTGTGATCAATAGTAATAAGTATCTTCTTAGAAGAGTTTTAAAAAATGTAAATCCGTTTGTAGCAAAAAAAGTTTCATTTATATTTCTATCACGTATTCGTTTTTTTTTTTATAATAATTATTATAATGGAGAAAGCTTTTAAAAAATTGCTTTAATGTTTAAGTTTTAAAAAATGTGTTAAAGAAACTGGTTTCATAGACTAACAAAAGACGAGTACTACTGAACTAGAATCAAAAGATTTTGGCAGTTTCTGCATCAATTAAAGAGGCAAATGGAAGAAAGAATAAGTCAAAAATTGGTTTACAAGAAAAACAACTTTTTCATTCACAACAACTTGGAAGCAGTGGCGGCTCTCCCACTACAGCAAGTACAGTCGGGCTGCACCTAAATTCAAATTATTTTACTAATTTTCTTAAATGAAGATTGGAATTAAAAATGAAATTTCTACAAAGTAAACAAAATCATCGATACATAGCAAGCATGTTACCGTAATGCACAATTCAGGAGGGGAAAAAAATACATTCAATCAAAACTACAGCTAAAAAGCGAAATTCGAAATCGGCTGCATCGTTGCCATGGCAACTTGGCAACCTTTACGTAGTATGGAGATACCCCCATGCTAATGCATTGCATTTGTGAGAAGATACAGCCGAAATGAATTTTCTTGTTTTAACTGCACTTGAGGTTCGATATGCTGATTGGCCCGTGTGTGAAACGAGAACTTGCGAGAATATCTCCAAACGGAAATGGTTTTCGTAATAAATTTAATGTGTACTGTTGTTTCAGGACATGGTCCTGCTGTTGTTTCGTTATTTATAAGTTAATATTAAAATTGACCGATTCGCATGTTTAAAAGAAAGCAAGATTGCTTCCATTTTCAAAAAATAAGTAAATGTTTTCTATTTTTTTCGCATGTTATCATTTTGTAAAAATTTAAAGGAAACTTTGATTTGAGTAGTCAATAATAAAGAATTTCCGTTCATGTATGGTTTTTGGAAAAAGGGGGGGGGGGGGATTTCACATGATTTCGGCTGCACTAACATTTTCGACCACGGGCCGCCACTGCTTGGAAGATAAGTTGTGTTCCATTGCACGACCGAACCCATCCTCCGGCAAGCAAAAAATTGGTACAATCTTTTTCCAGCCTTAATAAAGTAAAATTTCCATAAAATAAACTATCTTTCTATTACAGAGTTTTATGAATTCACTTTTTTTTTCAGAAATGTTTAACACTATTTTACTTTGTTTCATAGAAATTGGAAGCAGAGTGTAAATGCATGGCTTATGTATACAAGTGGCTGGAAGATACCATCAGGGATGAAAAGTCCAACAGGATTAAAGATTGTTTCAACCTAACAGAAATTACTGAGAATTGGACTGAACTTAATGATTCAATCGCCAAAAGCAAAGCATCTCTATTGGTGAAAAGTTCAGATTGTGATAGAAACGAATTGATTGCAGAGCTTCAGTTATGGACAAAAGATATCGAAAAAGTTCATACCAGATTCAATCAAGTTGAAGCTGTTTTAGATTTGAAAGATATTCGATACAAGCTTTTTGTGAGTGCTTATGTTTATTTTAAACTATCTAATGCAGTGCGGTCACACAAACTTATTTGGGGGGGGGGGGGGGATGAAACAAAAAAATTCACAACTTAACGATTTAAAATTCCCAACCCAACTGTGCTAAAAATTCCCAGTTCCTACCTATGAGCATTTTTCATTTTCTTTTTTTTTACATTAGTTCATATTAAGCAGTTCTCTCACAAACCTTGATTTGTTGCATACATGTTCCAATGCAGTATTTGTTCTGAGGTGTAATTTAAATGTAATATTACAAGTTAGAAATGTAATATTACAAGTTGGAAATGTAATGTTACAAGAAGATAGTTTTTGTACCCATCTAAATATAACGTTTTGGAGCTTCAGAAATATTAATGTTATAAGAAATTTTAAATTGTTTGTCGTTAAATATTTATTTGCTTCACAAAGCTATTCCCTATCATTTAAAAATAATAAACTAAAACATTTTTGGAGTGGTTTTCCCATTCAGAAATGTTCTTTTAAATATGCTGTAGTTGCTTCTCTAATTCGAGTTCATATATTCTTTTGTAATATTACTTATACATAACTAGTTATGGAAATTAGTTGTGCAGAAGAATGTACTAATTTTAATGTTCATATTTTAGAAAGACTGCCATTATTAAATTACAATATGCATTAAATACAATTGCCATTCTATCATGAAGGTGTTCCTAAATCTTGAAAGACTTTTTTATAATCAGAACTTTGTATAATTAGTCCATATAATTAGAATTAGTAATTTAGTATCGATAATATGTTTTTGGAAATTTATAAATAATTTAAGCTTACTTATAGTAAATTTTAGAAACTTATATAGTTTTATAAATTATTTTTAAAACAATCAACTAATTTTATTTTTAAAAAATTGTAGATTTTGGGTACATAAATAGATGTTGAATAGATGTATGTTTATATTTTCCTATTTCTATATGCAATTGTTTGTTTTTTATCAGATTATTATAAATTTAAAGTGATTGTAATGTATAAATAGAAATATTCTTAAATGTTCATTTGTGTCCTATTAATTATTTAGATATTTTAATATGGTAATACAAATTTTATTTATTTGAAAAAGGTTGTTTTTTTTTATTTAGAATTCTGTTAAAGCTTTAAATATCATCGGCAAAATCCTCCAAAAAGAATTTTCAACTTCTAAGAATGAAAAGGAAGATTCTGAAGACTTTGAACTTAAGGATTCTATAAGTGTAGAAAAGATTAAACTTTCTGAATTGAAGTACAAGTGTGAATTTGATAAAACAGAAATTTTGTACCTACGGTTTATTGAGTTAAATCGAATGCAGCCAGAGGTTTTTCGTACTTTTTATAGAATTAAAAACTCTCTTCGTGACATGAGCTCAAGAATTGACAAAGGGGATTATGCATGTATATTAAAGGACAGATTTCTGATTGAAGTAAGTATTTGACAACATTATTTTTATATAACATTTCTTAAACTTGTATTGTTACTAGCTTCATTATTTGCTCATTTACTTGTTGTGAGCGTTTTTGATTTGCTTATTATTTTATTATATTAATTAAAAATTCTACAAACATGATTAACAGCAGTGGTGTACGAAGCTGGGGTGATTCTATCCCCTGTACAAAAGGTCTTTTCATATTTTATAGAATATGTTTAATTTTTTTTTATATATAAAAAATATGGTAAATTTAAATTAGAAAACAGTGGAAATGTAATTAGCTATTTTTTTAATCTTGAAATGTGTATTTTTATTTATAGGTATTTCAATATCTAAAGTATTTTCCAATTGCAAATATTAGATTGAACAATTAAATTACTCGAAAGTTAGTATACCGGCATACATATCTACAAAGTAGACCCTTGATATATAATACCTCACTAGTCCATAAGAATGTGGTTGTTTTAACGAAAAGTCTGTAAAGAGTAATCCTGAATTATAAGGGGGGTTATATAAATAAACAGCGAAATTTCTATAAGATGGGTTTTGAAGAAAATGTCTAATGGACAGATGAACTTTTAATTGATGTGTATAGGAATTCAATGTTAATGGATCAACTAATATTATTATATTATAGATTATTGTATAAAGCTCCATTTTTACCTAGACTATTTTATACATAAATTAAAAAATTATGTGTATTACAGAAAAACATGTCATTCTCTATGAACGGTTAAAATAATTTAAATACAAAATCGATGATCCTGTTATTCAATTTCGTTAAATTGTTCTGATATAATGTAGTAAGACTATGCTTGAAATATTCATTAAATGTAAGAAATTTACCTAAAATGATGCCTACAAGTTGTTTTAAAATTACAATTGGCATGCTGCTGCTTTTGCCATTTTTGCATTCCTAGGTATTAATACATATCATTAGATTACTGTAATTTATGAACTATTGGGAATTAAAATGAAAGTATCGATTTTGTGTCAAGTTATTGGCATGTATGGAAGATCTGGCTTTTATGAATGCTATATTTCATAGTTGATGTATTTCTGTCTGAGATATCTTATGTAAACAAATATCACTAGTATCCATGGGGTAATAGATTTTTAAGCTGCTCTTAAAATTACATAAAAGAATAAGAACTTTATTTTTGAAATTTTTAGCGAATTGATCACCTGCGAAATGAGTTGCCCAGATGCAAAACACGTTGTATCCACAAATTTGGTTTTGGTATCAAAATAGGTATTTTATAACTTCGGCTTTAATTTAAAATTAATAAAGGAGCAAAACTGTTCCTTACTAATAAAAACTCAAAAAGAAGTTTGTACAAGCAAAAGTAGCTATATCTAGCAAACATGATCATCAAAGATAGTTGGATTTCTGATTGTCTGGAATGTGGATTTACTTTTTGAACAAAAACAAGATGATGTCATATATGTTTGCCATATCAATTAAAATCAATCATTCAGTAGCTAAACAAGTTATGTAAAAATTAAAATTTTTGATTTGAACTTTTTCAGTAATTTGAGCGCATACACATTTTAGTAAAAAATTATTGTATTAACGATAGTTAAGTTTCGACAGTTTTTCGCAATTTGCTCAAAAAAGTTGAATGTGCATGTAGCTTAACTGTCTTTGCATCGGGGCTACTCGAATATAAAAATAACTATGCAGCAAAAAATTCTAGACACTGAATGTGTTTTGGGCTTATAGATTTTGTTAAGAACTGAGTGCTTTTGCTTACCAGATATTTTAATTTTAAACGTTTTTTTTTATAAAAACTTATGAAATTAGTAAGAACTTGTATGTTCTTTTTAAGCCGTTACTTTCCATTTTACAGAAGTGTTAACTTATTTTAAATGCTTAAAATATATTGTAAACCATTTTTGCCTTTTATTAAATATGTGATAATTTTTTTTTTAGAAATTACAGAACATGTTAACAAACCACAAATTATTCCTTGATTTAAAAGAACTCGGTAACAAAATTTGTGATGATTCTATCAGTGAAAAGTTGAAGAGTGATATTAGAAAAAAACAAGAATCATTGGACATTAAACTTTCAGAAACTCATTCTTCAATTAATAAGGCCCAAGAAAAAAATAACAAGTACTTGCAGGTATGGCAGGAATATGAAACTGCTTCACAGAATTTTACATCATTCGTTTATGAACAAAATAGTCTGGTATCTATCTTGTCTTCGTCTGTTCCCAATGATGAATATCTGAAATATAGTATTACAGTTTTAGAGGTAAGTGTTTGAATACTACTACTGAATTTTCCTCTTTTTTGTGCTTTTTTTTATTCCTCCAAAATATTTTTCAACTTTTTAATTGTCAAGAAATTTAACCACCTGACTGGCGAGCAAAATATTAGTTGTAAATTTGTTTTAACTGGAAGAGAGTTTTTATATCTCCATCACAATCCCTTTCTAATCAATACATCTGTATAAGAATAGTGTCACGTCACTTACAAAATACCTTAAAGAATTGTCTTTCCATTCAACTGTTTGTTGAGTTTTATTTAATATAGCAGTGTGGCTCGTCATGAAACTTATCACATATAGTAAATACAATAAATAGAATTAAAGCTTTAAAATCTTCAAAGTATTATATTTTTTTTTTGTGCCTTATAAGTAAAATTATTTAACTAATTTTTAGGAAATGGTTCAGCAAATGAAAGACGGCCAAGCTATTTTGGAACAACTAAACATGGCTGCATCCAAACTAAAGGACCATGTATATAATAGTCGTCGAATTTCAATTGATGGAAGTTTTCAGTCTTCAAAAATGCTGTAAGTATTTTTTTTAACCTTATAAATCGAATTTGCGCATTACTCTTGATTGCAATGTAAGTTATTAAAATTTATAATTAGCTTTCACTTTATTTCTTAATAACAAAATTAGCCTAGTCATATACAACATGCTTTTGTATTTGAGTGAATTTTAATGCAAGATAAATTGTAACAATTTATTGCCATTTTCAACTGTATTACATTCATTATTCTTCCAATTTGCATAACAAAAAACATTTTTTTAAGCCTTATATCCCTTATTTTTAATAAAAGGTATACATGTATACCCTTTAGAAAGTTATTTAATTTTTGTAGTTGATATAATTTTATTTAGTTAAAATTGAGTGTGACGCAGGAGGTTTTTTTTTACTGAAATTGACGATGATAATATTTAAAATAAAAACTCAAACATACAAAAGCTATCAAATAAACATATATTAAAATTAGATAGGATAGTAATTTTAATCAAACAATACAGTAATAGTTACTGAATCTGCAATGTTTTCAAAATAAGATATAGAGCATCAAATGTATATTTTTATGTTAATGAGTTTGAATGGCATTTAAAATTATTTCCGAAACAATTTCTGAATTTTAAAAAAATAACCATTTTTTTTCTTCTGTATTTTCTTCAGGTTGGCAGAACTTGAGACAACTGTTCAGGATTTATTGGTAGATAAAACTTCTCTTGAAGCTGAATTAAGTGAATTTTACAAGTTGCATCATGAAATAACTGAATGGATATCTCAAAGACAGAGTGAAGTGCAATATGGTCAGACTAACAGGCTCAAATCTTTAGAGCTGTATGAGGTGTGTAAAAGTTTTTAAAGCCGTTTTTATTAGCAAATTTAAGTTACTCACTATTTAAAGCCTTATTTCATTCTCTTAATACTAGGAAACCTCATTAATGTAAAATTGTGCATGACCCTTTCTTGTTTGTATGGTCTGTTTTACAAACATTGGTGAGAAAAGTTGAAAGAAAATTATCACCTTTATTAACGTACTAAGAAAATAATTAAATGCATACATTTTAAAATATAATGTGTATAAATTTTAAATCCTGTTGAGTTATATAAAACTAAAAATAAACTTCGTATTTAACTTAGAAAATAATATGTGTGTTTTATGATATAAAATATAGAAATTAAATTAAGTTTATGAATTTCTTGCAATTTGTATTAAATTCTTACACATCATATCAAACCGATTTTTTGAATACTCATCTTTCAGTTTGGCTCAGTTGTTTAAAACATTAAAATGTTTAACAATATTAATATTAAAAAAATTTAACATTAAAAATATTAAACAACAAGTTTTCTGAAATCCCAAGAATTTATGTTGATATATTATTGCTAAACAAAGTCATGAGTACAATAGGTTCTATAAATTAAAAATAAATTATATTCAGCAATTTAACACAACTATTAACACTTTTGCTAAAATTTTATACAAAGAGGTGAATTGATTTTACACATTATTAAAGTTATTTCTTAGGGTAATTTAAGTCTAGTAAGGTAACCTAATAATTTTTATCTAGAACTTATATGGTCATGCATTTTAATTTTTTTTTTAATAGAAACCTTATTTTTAAACTATAATCAATTAATTACATTTCTAAAACTAGCTTTCTATTTCTTAACTTTTTTTTTAATTTAGCACAAAAGGTTCATAACTAGGAAAATTTTTTAGCATTCTTTTGTATTTACTTTTTAATACAATAGACTCCAAATATGCATATAAATAAAAACTCCAACAAATTAAATAAACATATCTCGTCATAAAACAAATCTGAAACCATCAAAGGATATGCTGCTGACTAATAAAAAAAGCAATAAAATAGTTGAATTCAATACCTTTTTATATGAGCTTCAGTATTGTGTATTGTATGTTTTTTACCAAACAATTTGTTATTGCTCTGATATAGGCTTATCAAATGCTTTCTTAATTTTAATAGGTTATATCCACGGAATCAAATACCAATCATCAACTGTTACAGACTCTCAAAACCTTGTACGACCACATTGAAGGAAATTCCTTGTTAAATTCCATGACAAAAGATGCACTGAAAAGTCAATTGAATCATTTGCATGTTTGTTTCAAATCACTGCAAAGTATTATACCAGGTTACAAAAATAATTTATTAGAAACTCATAAAGAATTCAGCAGTCATCAACAAAATTTGATCAATGCAGAAAGTTTTGTCATTGATATAGAAAAAGTAAGTATTGATTACTTTATTTTATTGTTTTAACTTATAAAATTCAAGAAATGGCAACATTATTTATAGATTTTACACACTAATTCACTTACATGGACACATATTGATTTAATTCATTATTTACCACGAAAAAAATTATTAAAACACTTTAAATACATAATAAACTACGTCATTACTTTTTATTGCTTTGAAGATCTCTGGATAGTCAGATATTTAGAAATAATGAACATTTAAAGTTTCAATATTAGTTAAAGCTTTTAAAAAATGTTGATTATACATTACACCAAGTTAAAAGTTTGTGCTTATGTTGTAAAGTAGTTTAAATGCAACTAGTTGTGTTTATAGCGCACTTATGTTTTATGCAACTTCTATTTAAAGTCCAAATTAAGAAAAGTTTTTAATTCAACAACCAAAATATTTATTTTAAATTAAACATTAAAAACAGGCAAACTGACTTTTAACATCTTGAATCGAAAAATAATTAATAAAAAAAAATACAACTTTCTTAATTGATCTATAATCCCAAATAACTTTTTTTTTAAATAATTATATTTAAATTAGTAATTCTTGCTTGCAAGATTTCTATCTTTTATAATGTGATTAAAACATTGAATTGTTTTAGTAAAAATTATTTGTAAGCATTTCTAACCCTTTAGAAATTTTTTGTAACCTTAGAATCAATGAAGATTTTAAAGTATCTTAAGAAGTGAATAATTACAGATGAACCGAATAGTGATTTTGCTGTATATCAGATATCCAATGCACATTACATACCGGCTATACAAACTGGATTTTATCGGATATCCAGCAGATTTTTTTTTTTCAAAAAGGTCTTCTCTTCGCAGTTCTTTAATAAACTCTTCATATTCATATTGATTTTGAAACAGCCAGAGCTGTATTGTATAATGCGTTTTAAAAATGTAATTTTGAAATATTTCCAAATTGCTGATCTAAATTTCTCTATATTTAAATGAAAAACTAGCTCTTACTAGACTGGAGAATAAAAAATTTCTAATATATAACGAGTAGAGATGTAGCTATGCACCATATGCCCCACGACCCATATGGATTGTTCAAACTCGAAGGTATTCCAAGATGGCTGGCTCCGAACCTCTGCAGCATATCTTTCTTACTAACTATTACCTGTGACCCACTGTGTATGAAACGCACCCGGTTAAGTTTGAACTCCACACCTGAATAGACCGAGAAAAATTCAAGGGAGAATCTGCAAAATGCATTGGTAGTATCTTCAGGAAAATACTTAAAGCAATAAGAAAAGATAATTGATCGTCACTAAAAAAATCTGCAGCGTTTTATTCATATGTATATCCAGCATGGTAATTGGATTTCTGGCACTTTGCTTCTGGATATCTGATAGTTACTGTTAGTTAACAATCAGACGGATAACGGATATCCGTTTCATACCTAAGGATAATATATTCCCTCTAACCATTCTCCATAAATTATCAATATCAATTGTTATCTTGAATATTCATAGTAAAAAAAAAAGAAATTTTATTCCTTAGACCACTGGGCTTTTTGTTTTTATATGTAGGAATATTTAGTGTGTTAGTCGGTTCTTTATAAATGTTTAAAAGATTAATATTTTTGTTTGAATTCTCTAAATATCAATATTTTTCAATTAGCTGTCAGTATTTCCTTTATATATAATTTAGAAACTGTTTAATCATGCTTTATTTTTTAATTTGCAGAATATTGATAATGATGTGCCATTTTCTAAGAAAGAACTTGAAACTGCTATTAAATCGATTGAGGTAAAAAAAATTAGGTGTTTCTTTTTTATCAGCATTAAAGGTTTTATAAATTCATATTAGAGTTATCACAGAGATTTTAAGTTTTTTAATTTGATATCTCATCTTCACCTTATTAAACAGTACTAATTCAGTAAAAATGTTTTTTTTTAATAATTTTCCTTTTACAGTTTTTCAGGCATGATTTTAAAAACCTTAGAAACTAAATTAAATTTGCTAAACAAATAAGTACCCAAACAAATATATTTAATATTTAAAAAAAAAAAAAATTTAAACTAATAAGTTTTATTTATAATATGATTGTCAAAAATACACTATGAATTTAACACAGATCAATTACTTTTCTGTAATGAATTTAGTTTATAATATTAACTTAATCAGATATATAAGTATTAAATTAATTATACAACCCGATTTGTACTTAGTGATATATTATTGTAACCTTTGTTGTGTTGATGTTTCCTAGGGTTCTCTTAAGCAAATTACTTTTCATTATGCATCTGTTCAACACGTCAAAAGAAAACTTCTTCTGGGCGATCTTTTGGACTTTGATTATGCAACTAGAATCATTAAAGTGAATCAAGCCCTTCAAGTTGAATCATCCACGTTAACTTCTCACTATTTGAAGCTATACAAGTCTTATTCAAAGAGCAGTTCTGTTCCTGAGAGCATTGAGCATGTTGTTGAATTTATCAAAGCCCATAAGGCATTTCTAGATGAGATGCCAACGAGTTATTCTGAGCTTTTGCGTTTTTCTGTACAATGCCAGGTAAGTCCCATTGGTGTCTTGCTGTAATGTTTACTGTATTAAGAAGGCTAAAATATTAAAATATCATTTTACTATGAATTCTTAATACCCTTTGTGAAACCAACCCCCTAAAGGCTTTGCCAACAAAATGTCTTAATTCTTAAAAATATAAATATTTGTTAAAGATGAATAAAATAAATCTCAAAAATGCTCAAAATAGAATAGAAAAAAATATTCAGAGAAAATGTGTGCGATTAGTTTTAATGAGGTTTTAATAAATTTATGGCTGGGCCAAAAGTTTATAATTAAAAAATTCTAGTTCTATATATATTTTGCTATTTTATTCATATTACATTACAAAAACATCATGACTTACTGCACTATAAAAAATGTATAAAAGCAGCCAAAAATTGGTTCATAGGAAATTATTTGTCTTTTGAATTAAGTATTTTTATGTTTAAGATTAAATTTAAGTTTTAGACATTTATATAGAATACATATTGACAATACAAAATATCTAAAAATAGAAAGATATACTTAAATTTACTTTACAAAACAAACTGTTAGTATGTTCATAAAAATACGTTTATTTAGATATTTTTCAAAAACGTTCTGTATTAAATGCTATATATAGTGGCTCTTAAAAGTTGGTGGTATCAATAAGTATTATTTGTATTTATAAATGAAAAACAAACTATTTGGTTTGATATTTTTTATATTCTATGTTTGCCTCTTATGTACGTTTGTTACTATTGATAGAATTTCTAATTTTTTGATTGAAAAAGTTTTATAATTTGACTTCACTAATCAATTAGCAATTTTAAAAGAATTAACAAATACTTTAGTTTCTATTTATTGCTATCATTTCGATTTCATAATTTTTACCAAATAATATTACTTTAAAAGAAAAAATTAACTTGTTAATTGTAGAATAAAAATTACTTACCACATTATTTTTTATTATATAGATGGCAAGTGTTTACATGCAAGGACATCGATTTCTTATTCAGTATGTTATCAAAGAAGGATTGCGAAGGTGTAAAGCTTTCGATCCTTCTAATTTGGAACGCTTTATTAAATGTATGAAGGCTGTCCAGAGGGAATGGGATATCTTAGATGGAAATTGCCATGCCAAACTGTGTGAAGTAAAGAGCCAGTTGTACCTGTGGGAAAAATATTTGCATCAATTTCAAAAAGTAAAGATTTTGACAACAAAGATGGAGAATCAACTGAAGTGGCATTTCAGAGTTTTAAAATCATCTGAGATAAAAACTGAAATATGCAAACTACAGGTATGCATGAGTTATTGCTTTTTCAAAATCAATGATCCTTTGTTGCTTTAAGCTTGTCTCTTTTTGCTATTGAGATAATTAAACACTTATATATTTTAGGGCCTTGTTGATGATCAAAAAGATATTTTAGCCGCATTAGAAGGAGCTAAACCTACTGCTGATGATCTCTGTTTAAAACTAGATTACAGAACAAAGGTGAACATATATCAAGATATTAAAAATTTGCAGGCAGCAAATAAGCGGCAAGGAAAACTGCTGAATTATCGCCTGAAAAAACTTGAAGACTTGCTTAAATTTACTGAGCAGTATTATTCCAATTCAGCTATTGTCAAAGCATGCTTGCAATCAGCCATGGAAACATATTACACGAATTGTAACTTTAGTAAAGACGTAAATGCCAAACTTCAGGAAACACAGGTACGTATATATTTTTAAAACTATTGACAAATCTAATTATATTAAAGAATTTTTTTTATTAAGCTACTTAATTAAATAAAATCCAACAAATGCAAGTCCTGTTTAAGTTTAGTAAGGCAAACTTTATAATATACATGAAAATAGTGGTCGAGTATGATCATTGTGCAATTCAAAAAGCGAAATGAACAGATTTCTATAACTAGTTAATCCTACTGTGATTCCTTGTTAAAAACCACAAGTTAGGTACTACACACATTGAGCTATTTGCACTTAATTTTATTAAATGTGTGGTTCAATTTCTAAAAAAGTTACAGATGCTAGCTTGTTAAATGACTTGTTTTTCAAAACCATTTCCTTATATTTATTCGCTTATACTAACAATGTCATTTAATTCCGAATAAAAAAAAAATTCTTATGAAACTGCATAATTTATTTTTTTAATCCCCAGCTACTCAAGGAAATGTTATCATTTAAAAACTTTCTTCTTTAAAAAATTATTATCAATATTTTAAAATTCGGTAAAAAAAAGTATTTAAATAAATAATCTCCTGATGGATTGTGTTTTTTTTTTCTTTTTCTTAGATTGAACTTGGGAAATTAAAGGAAACTTCTGCTTTCTTAGAAAACCAACGAGAACACTTATCAAAAGTATCTGATGTCCTGTTTTGTCCGAATTATTACACTGAAGTCGCTGCTCAGAAGCAAATTGCTCGGGTTCTTAGTGATCAGTTATCTCGGATGCTTCTTTGGCTCTCTGGGGATACTAACAAGGAACACTTTGAAAAAATGTTGTTAATTCTCTCCGATTGGGGTGGTACAATGTCAGAAAAAGTCAAGAAATATTACTACGAACCTCTTGAAACAGTTTTGCAACTAATGGAGAATGTAAGTAAAATTTTAACAAAGACCCTACATTCAAACCTATAGACCATATTCAAACCCATATTAAAAATCGTTTAATATAATGAAAATAATTTAAATAACAAAAAATCTATTCAACGCACAATATAATAGGACTCTTTATAAATTTTCATCAAAAACTTTGTGTTCACATACACTAAGACACAACTTCCCCATTGAAAAGGCAGCAAACCTGATGCTTGTGATAGCTGATTTAAAAAACTTGATATTTATCATACAATCTGAAAATTTTTATGAAGTAAACTTTTAAAATTGATGTACTAACCCAAATAAGCATATAATTTGAAAAAGCAGGCCATTTTATATTTTTTTTGATTATTTTAGTTAGTAATCGCACACAATGTTTGCTTGAAGATTTTAATATTAAATTAAGGTTTAAAAGTGGGAAGTGCATAATTTGTAATAGGTTTCACCATGCATTGAATTTTATTTATTTAGATTTGTTATGGCGCAAATTCATCATTACAGTGTAGTAATATGCCCAGAGTAAAACTAAACAAATTGTAATCATTAAACCACTTATGCTCATGAATATGACATCACAACAAAAAGATTCTCCATTTTTTTTCCGCCAGCAAAACACCCAATTTTAACTAATTGAAAATACTCCATTTTACGATGTTTTTTATTTCTAATTGTTTCAGGTAAACCTTGAAAGCTATCTCTTTACAAATTGATTATTTAAACTACCAATCAGTGAAAGCAATTTTACAATTAAAAGAATTGGGTTATTGGCAATGGGTTAAAACTCAATCTTTTTTCTTTTTTTTTAAGTTGAGACATAAGTGGAAGTTGTGAAAATATATGTGGTATGTTAAGTCTATGACATAACAGTCCTTATATTTTTTAAACATATCCCTTTTTCATTTAAAATATTCCTGACAAAGTTGTGAGTATTGATCTATCTGTAAGAGAAAGTTGCAAATGGCAGCTTTTGAGTAACAATAAATAGGAAATAAGTGTTGGTAAAAAAATATTTTATTACACTACGATTCATGCTACATTTAGTTTACATTTTTCTTTCTTTTTGGCTCAAAATGTATTGTCTGTTTGCATCAACCTTTTGGGTTCATTTTTTTTAAATATATTTTGTAGCCTACTAAACAAGATATAACGAAAAAGCAGGCTCTTCTTGATGAAGTAACAACTATGAGTCAAGAGTCTGTAGGCAATTTTGATGTTATAGAAGAAATCTCCAATATTCAAACTGCATTTGGAATACTATCTTCTTTACACAATTTAAGGTAAAACAATATTAATGTTTTTAATTTTTGAATATCGTTTCAGATATAAGTATAATTTTAAGTCCCAACTATGCAAGTGATCCTAATGTAGTATATTCAAATCTGTGACATAATATTTTTATTTGATATTAACTTTGCATTTATTCACTTTTAAATAGGGAACAAAATCTCATCAAAATTCTAACTCAAAAAGAAAGAGTGATTTTGCTCAGAGAAAAATTAAAAAAAATATTGAGGAATAGTGAAGATTACTTCAATAGACCAATTGAGTTTTCTGAAGTCTCAATTACAGAAATTGATGCCACTGTTCAGGGAATTGAGGTAAATGATTTTCCTTTTATTTTTAGTAAAAATTTAAATTGCTTCCCTTAAAAAATCTTTATGCTTAATCTTTTATTAAAATCTGTTTTTGAAATTTATTTATAAACATCATAGGATTTCTTGTATGTTAATTCAAAAGATATTTTGGTATAGGAAAGCTATTTCAAATTATTATTATTATGTCAATAACCTATTTTTACAGAAGAGTTATCCTATATTTAATTAGTATCTGAAAATATTTTCCAATTAAATTGTATAGTGCATGTATACATTTGGTTCTTAGACGACCAAACAGCTAACTTTTACAGTATGTTTAATTTGTATATATCTCAAAAATATTAGTTTTCCTTATGAATATACTAACAAATTATTTATTAGCTCCTTAAAAATTGATTGTATCCAACACTGAATATGTATAATTTAGATATAGGTAAGCTGCTAATAACCTTTAGAAGGATGGTATTTGGATTTAGCATTAGATTCTGGTTAAAATATCAACGAGTCGTCGTGTGAAGGTTAAAAAAAATTGCTGCAGTGCAGTAATTGACTTAAATTAGTTTAATTCTGTAGAATTGTCAAAAAAATATGCCAGGATTTTACTATTAGTAGAGGTAACTATGTAAAACATACTGTAAAAAAAATTTAATGTAAAAATACAATAAAAAGGAATTTTTTTAATTGTTTCATAATTTTTTTCTAATCACGTGCTGTTTTGACCTTCAACCAAAGATTTTATTTCAATAAATCCACGTATATTCACCCCCTCAGGGGGCTCGCATCTTGCGAGTACGGGCTTGGCAACCCCGAGGTACCCTAGCTGGGCCTTAGCTTTTTTCGTTCTTTCCTTTTTAGCGAAGGCCCTACCAAGTGCACGATTTTTAGTTTTTATATTTTGTTCTAGCGTTCATTTTCTCCTCTGTTTATGATTGTTGGGTTTTCCTTAATTGTATTCAGGTATTATTTCGTGGTTTCAATTATGTTGTTTCGCTTATCGTATTAATTTCGACAGTTTTATTGGTTTTCTGTCAGATTATCTGACCTGCATGTTTGCCGTGTGCGGTAACTCGTATCGTAGGAAAGTGGAGTCCTGGGGATCCTGCGACGTCTCGTTTTAGGACGGGGTTTAGTTTCCTAGAGACGTCGTTGCGTTCCCTTTGGTCCATGCTTCGACGTAAACGAGAGGCCAGGAGTGAGCCCGCTTTTGGTCAACCGGCTCGCCTAATATCACTGTGGTTCAGTACGCCATGTGAATTTCTCCCCTGGCGTGCTGGACACCACTGTTATTTGGCATTTAAGGGCTAGTACTGCAGCTAGGAGTGCCCTTGTGGATCCACACTTCGAAACTGTAGCACTATACCCCGGTTTTACCCCCGTGGCAGTGTGGCACTGTCTCCCCTTGTAGGGCTCGGTGGTGGGCGGGGCTGAACCGGGATGAACACCTAAACTCATATGGATCCTAAAACCCATGCCCTGCCGGAGGCTTTGTATCCGGCGACCCCGTCTAGTGTTACCAATTCTAATGTCAATCAACTAACAGTTCCCAATGCCAAATTTCTAATAATAACATCTCCTGATAAAATCCTCGGCACCATGTCTCCGTTTTTCATACAAAAAGGCTTACAAGGACTCTGTGGCAATCCTAAATCTGTTAAAAAGCTTAAATCCGGAGACTATTTAATTGAAACTACTTCGACTGCACAATCCAAAAATTTACTTTCTGCTACAATAATGGGTAATATAAACATCACAGTTTCACCCCACAATAGTTTAAATTCATCCCGAGGTGTCATCTCTGAATCGGACCTCTTAGCCGTTCCTGAGAGCGAGATCGAAACCGAGCTCGCATCTCAAGGAGTGACTAAAGTCTATAGAATTACCATGAAAAGAGATAACGCTATCATCCAAACCAAACACCTCGTACTTACTTTCAACACACCTGATTTACCTGTAAACATCAAAGCTGGGTACCTTAACTGCCCAGTCCGACCTTATATTCCGAATCCTTTGCGCTGCTTTAAGTGTCAAAGGTTCGGTCATTCGGTAAGCACATGTAGAGGCTAGAGACTTGTTCCAGATGCTCTGCCATTGGCCATTCCTACGAGAACTGCACCCTCCCGCTTAAATGCTTAAACTGTGAGGGTGTGCATTCTGCAAATTCTCGTGTTTGCCCTAAATGGAAAGAGGAGAAAGAAATTCAAGTTGTGAGAACAACACAGAAACTTTCGTACCTCGATGCCAAAAAGCAAGTCTCGATCTCCCTACCTAAACCCAACGTATCCTATGCTGCCGCAACAAAAAAATCAACAGCCTCTATCGCAATCCAATGCGAAATAACAATAGATCAGCCTTCTAAAAACAATAGTCAGCCACCTACTAAAGTTTCTTCTACTCCCCTTTTTTCAAAAGGAACATCCACAAAAACAAAAAATAATGCAGTCGAATTAATCTCTCCTCTGACAGCTTTAAACAAATCTCTCAAAAATAAAAAAGAACTAAACGATAATGCCAATAGCAAAAAGCCAAAAAAAGTCAGAACCCCTATACCCCACAATATCCCCTCAGACTCCTCCGAGTGTACTGAGAGGGATATTGAACCTGGCATGGAGACGCCAGGAAACCTCCAACCAAAAATAAAACCTACGAAGCAGCTTTCCACTCCTATTACCTTCCCATAATGGCCTGTGTCTCTTCGTGGAATTGCCGCGGTTTTCACCACAACTCAGTAGACATTAAACATCTAATTGACGAATACCATCCAATCTGCTTTTGCCTACAAGAGACTCTGCTAAAACCAACACAAAGCTCTCTTGTTAAAGGGTACACTCCCTTTAGAAAGGATTATATTAGCGGAGATAGAGCCAGTGGCGGGGTTGCTATTTTTATATCTAATGGCTCTCCATTCACTCCACTGGATCTCTCAACAAACCTGCAAGCTATCGCAGTTAGGGTCACTGTAAAAACACTCATTACAGTGTGCTCTATTTATCTCCCGCCTAACGATATAATTCGACAAGCAGATCTAGACAGGTTATGCGATCAGCTACCAGCTCCTTATGTCTTATGTGGCGATTTTAATGGGCACAATCCTCTTTGGGGAAGCCCAGACATAAATCGTCGTGGAAGTCAAATTGAGAAATTGATACACGATCAAAATCTATGTGTACTCAATAATGGGCAACCAACATACTTCCACGCCCCATCGAGGACTTTCCATTCCATTGATCTTGTTCTTTGTTCACCGTCTCTGTTTTCTCCCCTGATGTTTCAAGTGGGAAATGATCCATATCGTAGCGATCATTTCCCCTTGTTTGTTACATTTCCAGGGAATGCTACAACCCCTGTGTCCCGCCTTCCTCGATTTAAATTCGAGGCGGCGAATTGGGATTTGTTTGCTTCTGCTGCATATTTGTCAGACGACATGGTGAACCAGGACGACATTAATCAATGTGTAGAATCTGTCACTACAGCCATAATGGATGCTGCTCGCATATCTATTCCTGTCTCGTCAAAGCTACCTAAACAACCGAAACCGTGGTGGAACCAAGCGTGCAAGATTGCCCACAAAAAGAGGAAAAAGGCCTGGGATACGTTTCGTAGGTATCCCACCTCCGAAAATTTGACAAAGTTCAAATTCGCAAAAGCCAATGCGCGACGAATACGTCGTCAGAGCCAAAGAGAATCCTGGGAAAAGTATGTTTCTGGCATAACATCTGCCATTTCCTCAAAGCAATTATGGAACAAAGTTCGGAAAGCCATGGGATTATATTCCACACATTCTATCTCGTTGGTGGAAGAAAATGGCCAGTTGGTTACTGACACGGTAGAAATCGCAAATTCTATTGCGAGAGCGTTTTCTGCCGTGTCCAGTTCTACCACATATCCTGGCAATTTTCAGCGTATCAAACATCGCGCGGAATCCCATGGCATTAATTTTACTCCTGGGATAGATACCGAACTTGACTATAATTGTAGTTTTACTGAAAGAGAGTTGACGCGATGCCTTCAGAAGACTCGGATGACAGCACCAGGTCCTGATGGCATCACTTATATAATGCTTAAACATCTTTCTAGTCACTCTCTGAGGAATTTATTGCGACTGTATAATCGCATTTGGGATGAACATACTTTTCCTTTGGCTTGGCGACGTGCCATAGTTATTCCTTTTCCAAAACCCGGAAAAGATCCTAAAGATCCGAATAACTATCGGCCAATTGCACTTACCAGCTGCCTGTGCAAGCTTTTAGAAAAGATGGTGAATTCTCGCCTTGTCTACATGTTAGAGACAACCAACGCTCTAACACCATTTCGAAGCGGATTTAGGGTCGGCCGCTCTACGGTAGACAATATCTTGTACCTCGAAACTCAAATACGCCATGCCTTTCTGCGCCGAAACCATCTCGTAGCTATTTTCTTCGATATGGAGAAGGCGTACGATCGGACATGGCGATATGGTATACTCCGAGATCTGTATTCCCTTGGGTTTCGAGGACATCTACCGATATTTATTAAGAACTTTTTGGCATTGCGAGAATTCAGCGTCCGCATTGGCTCAGCATTTTCGGATACTTTTATCCAAGAAGAGGGCGTTCCTCAGGGTAGTGTACTCAGCGTTACTCTATTCGCTATTAAGATCAACGATATCCTGAATCAGTTACCTCCTTCTGTCCAGGGCAATTTATATGTCGATGACCTGAGCATTTTTTGCCAGGGAAAGGATATGCGATTTGTCGAACGACAACTGCAGTCAACCGTTTCAAGGTTGACCAAGTGGAGTGCAGAAAATGGTTTCAACTTCTCTGTCCAAAAAACATCCTGCGTTCACTTTTGCCGTCTACGAAACCTGCATCCTGACCCAGACATTTTTCTGGGTGGTAATAGGATTGCAGTAGTAGACGAAGCAAGGTTTCTAGGAGTCATTTTTGACAAGAAGCTTACCTTTTTGCCTCACATTAAGCATTTGCGGGTGTCATGCATGAAAAAGCTCAATTTGTTAAAAGTTCTATCTAATACATTTTGGGGAGCAGAGTGATTCACTATGCTGAATGTCTATCGAGCTGTAATTCGTTCCAGATTGGACTATGGCTGCGCCGTTTATGGTTCAGCTCGTCCATCTGTTCTGCGTAAGCTCGATACGATACATCATTCAGCACTAAGAATCTGCTCTGGAGCTTTTCGCACATCACCCGTCGAAAGCCTGTATGTTGTGTGCAATGAATTACCATTGACCTCCACTCGCAGCTTGTTAGCTCTGCGACTTTATTATCGCATTTTGTCACATCCTGACCATCCATTGCAGAATTGCCTTCTGGACAGATCTCGAGATGTCCTTTTCAGGAATCGACCATCTTGTATTACATCTTTTGGGATGCGAATGAAAGAAACCCTGAGTGGCACTGCCCTTCATTCAATAGAAGTTGCGGAACGTCCACTTTTTGATAATATTCCTTGGAAGTCTTCTAAATTATCTGTTTTGCATTTGTTTTCTGGACATGATAAATCAAACACTAGTCCAATCGTATATATTCAAATTTTTAAAGATCACCGTCATCATTTTAATTCTCATACAGCCGTATACACGGATGGCTCGAAATCCGATAATCACGTCGGCTGTGCATTTGTATGTGGATCTGACACTTTTAGCTATTCGTTACCACATTTCATCTCTGTTTTTACGTCTGAATTTTTAGCCTTGTACAAAGCATTAAAATATATTTCTCACCAGACTGTTGGCAATTTCATAGTTTACACCGATTCAAAAAGCGTAATAGAATCTCTATCATCAGATTCGTTAAATCATCCTTTAGCTTTTGAGGTGTTAACTATCCATAATAAACTTATCCGACGGGGCTATGGCGTCATATTGTGCTGGATTCCTGGGCATGTTGGCATAACTGGCAATGAAGTGGCAGATCAAGCTGCCAAAAATGCCACATCCCAGCTTAATATCCGAATCCCGTATGACGACCTACGAAATGTTTTACGGGACCTTGTGCGGAAGGACTGGAGCGATGGCTGGAGGTTACAGGTGGCTAATAAATTAGCCACCGTATTTCCCAGCATCCCGTTCCTACCATCCTTGTCATATCGACGGTGTGATGTTTTATTGACCCGTCTCCGCATAGGTCATTCAAGAGCAACACATAGATATTTATTGCTCGGTGAAACTGCCCCGCCGTGTCATTGCCAACAACCTCTCTCCATAAGTCATATTTTAACTTCTTGTCCTCGTCTTAGACTTGTATATAATCGCTTTTTTAACACTTCCTCTCCCACATTGTCCTATTTATTGAATCATCCACATCATCCATCACTATTTATCTTTTTAAATTACACAGGATTTTTGCCTTTAATTTGAAATTTATTTAGTTTATGTGTATTTTTAGAATTTTAATGTTGGTTTGAAGTATCTAGTGTTTGGCGCGGCTTGGCCATATTTGGCCCTTGCGCCATTAAATCCCATATAACCAACCAACCAACCACGTATATTCACTGAAAATTAATGAAATTTTTAGTATTCTTTTAATAAAAAAATTAATTAAAAAAACAATATTGCAAATCCAAATATCCAAAATATTTTATCAATAGGTAAAATTTTTGATCTCTATACTACTAACATTTTTCTAATATGCAAAATAATTGTTTGGTTGGTTATGCCATAATGGTTGTAAATAAAATATACGTTTTTGGCTTTAATACATCACAGATTATTATGAGAAAAAATACAAATAATTGTAAATACTGAATTGTGAAAATCATGTTTATAAGCTATACTAGGTATGAAAAGGTTGAGAACTTTATTGTTCTTCTATAATAACTATTTTAAAATATTCATTAAGGTTTCAATGCATAATGACTTTCATTATTGTATACAGATATTTTATATATAATTTCGATTTTCAAATCCTTTACATAATCCCAATTAACAAAATTTTGTTAATGCATTTTGTATAGTTTTTAGAATCATTAAAATTTCATTTTGACACATCAGTACAAAATGGATTGGTCTGGTATTAAATGTTACAATTAAATACTTAGGTAAATGTGTGTGTTATACAGTTTTAGAAATGATTGCATGCTACTAATGTATGCTTGTTATAATACAATTTTAATATCTTATAGTTTAATAGTATTACTTTCTTTAAATTTTAGACTCTGCAAGTTGATGTTGATCATCAGGTAGAAGACTTGACAATTTTGGACAGCACTACTAAGGAAATGTCCGTAGAACCCAATTCATTTGTTTGTATGAGTGAACAAAAACTTTTTAGATGTTTATCTCAAAGTATATTGCATTGCTTTGATCTAATTAAAGCATTGTCACTGGACAAACATACACAGTAAGTAATTATTAAACTAAACAGTTCAATCTTGCTTTTAATAATTTTTTTTAACTTATGTGCAATGTTGATTTGATGATTAAACATATGTTTGTATGCTGGACTTCAATTTTGATAATCTTGGAAATAGAGCTAAATTTGTTCAAAAAGGTCCATCATTGTCTACTTTTAAGCAAATTGTATGTTATTCTTTCATTTAATTAAACATTTTTGTATTGAACCATAAGAGGGAGAAGTTTTTTTTTAAATATACTTTTAAATTGAAGGGGTATTCCTATAATGAAAAAAATCCTCTAGCGATTGGTACAAGAACCAGACAGCCATAGAGATATAAAGAAAAAAGAACTTTACTTTTGTCTCTACAGTAGAAGAAACGTACAGCTCCAGCAGCTGTCTTGTTTTTGCACCGAATTAGTTTATTGTTTGGTCACTTTGTTGGATCGTTTTCCATGTTGCATCAGCCAGTCGTTTGTTGAACCAGCTAAAAGGTGTTTTACGCATCCGAAATTCCATTTAATGGGTATAATTCAGAGCTAGACTATATTTATATGTAATTTATTATTAAATCCTTAAATGAAATGAATGTTTTTTACCGGTTGAAATTCAAAGTTGTATTGATGATTTCAGAGAAGTATCTACAAGGATTTTATTGGTAAAACTGGCCACAGAATTAAAGTGTTAGCTGTAAATACCAGACAGCTCAAGTTTTTTTCATTAAATAAAAGTAAAAAGTTGAAAAAATAAACCAGCTACCATAACAATTGAAATTAAAACTTGAAATTCCTCTCATAGCTGCAGTATATTTAATTAAACTGGTATTTGATATTAATGTGTTTTCTAATGATATTTTCTTTATTAGACTCATAGATATAAAAGAAAACTGGAAAAATATATTGAGTTTATTGAATGATCTTGAGAATTGGTTGGAAGCAAGAGAAAAAATTGCTTCTGATGTAGATTATACCTCATCCGAACTTCCAAGAAGTGTGTATTTAGAAGGAATTAAAATATTTGAGGTAAATTTTTAAGATTTATTTACTGACCTGTATAAGTCTATTAATACTGATCCCATTTTTTTTTTTTAATTTCTTTCATTTTTGCTGGATATATTATTTTCAAGTGTTATTGTATTTTCTATTAAAATATGAGCGAGGTTGTAAACTGGCTTTGTTTTATTACATTTAATATTAGTATAGTAAAAGTTTCAGCTTCTTGAATTCAATAAACTTATACCCACTGTAATGTCTATAAACATGCTATTCTATATACTCTGGCCTCTCATAGTTAATCTACTCTGTTTAAATTTTCAACTCTTTGAAATCATATAATGATAAAATATTAACATACTTAAAGTCTATAATAACAACATTTAAATTTTCTATTTATAAACTATAGGTGGTAGAACCAATCAGTTTGACTTTAATTATTTAAAATGTGTCTATTGCATGTGACCACCACTTAAATACAGTAAGCCATAGTAAATTGTCTGAGTTTTCTTGCCAAGTATTGACTAGACTAATTTGAAACTTCACCAATGATTTGTGCCATAAGCAATGTCAAATATGACTTTTCTTTTTTTGAAGATATATTTCACAAATTGCACATATATTAACCATTTCTTTATTTTCAGAACCTCAAGCACAATTTCCAAGATGATGTGCATGTGCTACACAATGTTAATTCAGCATACCATAAAATATCCAGGAAAGACCTCGATGTGAAGAATTGCCTGCAAAATCGGGTTTTGTCCACAAACGATCGTTGGCACATTCTATATAAGAAGGTTTCTGATACCATCACCACTATTAGCTATGTGCTGCAGTTATGGGCAGAATACGAGCAGATCCATCAACATTTGCATCTCTTTTTGACAGAAACCCATATAAAAATAACAAGTTGGGAGAGCTCTAGAGAATGGAATCAAGATGAATGGAACTCTCTTATGGTAAGTAAAATCTTGATTTTTTTTTTGTCACACAGCGTTAGAGTGACAATCATGTGGCCCTACGATGTTTTGATTGTAACAAGATTAACTAATCTACATGCTTCTATTCTTATAATATTATGAGTTGCAGGACAAGCAAATGCTATGAGATTTAAAGCTGTTTGTTCTTGTTGGAAAGAAAGTCACATGATCACCCTTCTAATACGAGCTCTGTGATCATTTTAACAAAGTTAAACAGAGTTAAAAATTTACATTAAAAATATATTTTACACTAGTTTTTTGAAAAAAAAATTGTGAATTGTCGTAATTTTTTTTAATATCTGGTATTTTGTAAATTATGTCAAATGACTCCAATGTTCCATATTCTTTAACTTTTAATGCTGCTTTTTTAATTTGATTTTATTACTATTGCAATATAGTTGTTCAATGGATAAGTTGTGACAGTTTAGCATTTATCCTAAAAGCGAAAACCGTTTCAATGTTAATGAAATTTTCAAAACTGCTTCTAATTTAATGGGTTATGAAAAAGGGGGAAATCTACGTTTGGGCTTAAATGGAATCAAAAGTGCAGGTTCCCAAGTACAAGTTTGACAATTAAATAGGATACATCAATATTACATAAATTAATTAATACAATTAGGGGAGTCTGAAATTAAATTAAATAAAAGAGGAATTAAAAATTAACCAATTATGGTTTTAACCATAACACATGTTATGGGATTTTGTTATTATTGTTGCTATGTTTGTTATATTTCCAAATTTAAAGTCATGCTGTTCGAGGTTTTTAAGCTTGAATAGCAAGTATAAGAAATATGTTTTTATAACAAGATAGTGAAATTGTTTTTTTTGGGTCAATTCCTTCTTTTGGTTCTATTGTTTTTGCACATTCTAAGCTTCCCCGAGTCCAAAAAAATAGTATTTAAAAATTAGTTATGTATGCCTCCGAACAAATTGATTCAAGGCCGATAACCAAAGTTTGTATATATGGGATGGAACTGTAGAAGAGAGTTCAATTTCTCTGAAAAGGAGGCCATTCTTTCATTTAAGAATTTTCCAAAAATAAGTTGTGATTTGACACGCATTGCATGCGCACACATCAACGCACGGTTTCGGCAGTATCGCGCGTTGCATGTGCACACATCGAAGCACAGTCTCGGCAGTATAAATACTGCTGATGTCAGTTGACTAGCAGTACTACGACTTTTGTTATGATACTTGTTTTGTTACTTTTATTCAGGAATAAATGTTATGCTTTAGTTCCAAGTCCAATGTTTCAATGACCACTCAATCAAAGACCACCATGTAACATTGGCGAAGAGGATGAGTGGTCATTGAAACATTGGACGTGGAACTAAGTGTAACAATTTATTTTTATATTTCAATGTATTTGTAGAAGTTCTTTATAGAAAAGTTAAATTTCCTTTGTAAATGGTACAAGGATGGATAATGCATGTAAACATCATGGTAAATACTAAAATTGAATAGTCAATTCCGAATCCATAAACAAATTAACTCAAGTGAAGATTTTAATCATAGAAAATAAGAGTTATTATAGATTAGGTAATAGGACCATATGAACTATGATTTTTTTTACATTGAACTGTAAAATATATATTTGTGAAATATAACGAACTATAAAAAGTTTTTTTTAATAAAATAATATATATAATAACATCAATCATAAAACAGACACACAGAATAAATCGTACATATTCCTGTGAAGCACTTAAAGCTGCATTAACACAAGGAACTGCAATTATTTATTTAAATCAATAAGAGTGAAAAGTTCATCCAGCTGGGTGTCGAACCCGTTGCCCCTTGTTTAGCGCACAAGTGCTCTCTCTACCACTGAGCTATCCAGACGACACAAACCTTCAGAAACTTTTCACTCGGAACACAGATCGTTATGTATGTATATGTCTACTCTTCCGATCTGTGTTCTGAGTGAAAAGTTTCTGAAGGTTGGTGTCGTCCGGATAGCTCAGTGGTAGAGCACTTGTGCGCTAAACAAGGGGTCCCAAGTTCGACTCCCGCCTGGATGAACTTTTCACTCTTATTGATTTAAATATATATATATACAGTACTCTATTTATAGAAAAAGAGGTACTGGAACTATAACCTTGTGTGGGGTGTGTGAGTGCAATGCATCAGTCATCAAACCAAAGTCTGGGATTGTGATTTTTTTTTTCTTTTCGAAAAAGGGAGGTGCTGGAACGCTGTTTTTGGTGCGTTCCAGCTCAAATTGAACCCTGTATATATATATATATATATATATTAAAATTTATTAATCTGAAATAAAAGATCATGTGTAAAACATTTTACAATTATCTAATTCACTTTGAGATTATGTTCAGTTTAATTTAAACTGCTTGTCAATATCATTATATCATATTACATATCTATAATAATAGAAAATAAATGTTGGATATGCTTGTTGAATCATAGTAATTTTTTATGTTTCACCTATTATAAAATATAAGTGCAAAATACCTATTATTACTATCTCATAATAAGGTGGGTACTTTCTAGTTTTAAATAATTTTTATAATTGTTTAAAAATGATTTGTTTAGCAGTTTCTTTGTTATATTCTTTTAGAATGATTTTGGGCACCATAAAGTTGTTCTGGAACGATATTATTCCATGGCAAATAATCTTAAAGAAAGGAGCAAATGTTCTTCTGAAGAAATAGATTCTCAGGTTGAAGAAATACGTGAATATTGGTTAGTTGTTTATGAAAGCTTACAAAACTACCAGGAAACCCACTTAAAAGTAAGAATTAGCTTTTAATTAATATTTGTTAATGTTTATTACATAAATTTGTTACTGTGTTTTACATCAGAATAATGTAATTGGGCACTAATCTTTGGTTATTGGTATGTTTTAAAAAAAAAAAAAATATTAAATATAAAAAGACTGAATTCCTTAAAATTTGTCTTGTCAATAATATAAGAATTCTCCATTAAAAATCTTTTATTATTCATGTGATGCTTTTTTTTATGTTATTTTGATTATTTAAAAAAAAAAAGTAATAAAACAATTATTTAGAATTTACTTGTATGTTTTTCTATTTGTATTATTACATGATATTGTGATATTAAAATGTATTAAGATGTCAAAGAATAGGGATGAACTTAGTAGTTATTATTAAATAACGACAGTTATTACGATATTATAATGAAATAACTAGTATATTTAAATGTTATTTGATATCATAAGCGAAATTAAATGTTGTCAACCTAGGAATTAGGCGAATTATTATTATATATTTTTTAATTTCGAAATACTGCTTTTTTTTAGCAAATAAATGTTATTTCTTGTAAATAATATTTTTAAATATTGAAATAATGATATTTTATAACTGTTATTGAAATATCTCTCATCACTATTAAAGATTTCAGTTGTATTATTAGATATTTTTTTCCATTACTGAAATTTAAAAGTAAAATTGACTTGCAATAATTAATACTAGGAGGCTCCGATAATGCTCCGCCAAGTTTTTAAATATTTGATAAAGATATATATTTGATAAAGTAAGCTATAAAACTTTTTTTATTTTACAGACTATAACTAAAGAGGAAGAACATAAATCTGAATCAGTTGTTGATTTATCTTGTGGGGATGTAAACGTTGCAGCTACTTGTAATGAGGAATCTTTCGCTGACATTGGCAGTAGGTCTGAATCAAGCACTGAATTAGCATTTGAACAAGAAATTGCAAACTCGGAGTCTAATGTCGATATCACACATTTCATTGAAAATACTGACAAAAGTACTATTCCAGATAATTCTCTTAGTGAAGAAAAGATTAATGGTAAGTCATAATCTATAAGACAAAATTAGAGATTTCTGTTTTATAAAAGATATTTATAGTCATACTTTATTGGTACAAACTTCAGATAAGACCACTTTTGCAGTTCCCTTCCTTTGGTATGGGGAGAGTAATCTTTGTTTCATTGTTTAATTGGAACACATTTAAAATAAAATATTGAATTATATGACAATTTATGAGTTTTCTGTTATTTTAACTATTTGTGGCAAATAATTTTATTTTAATGTGTGTATTTTTGCATACTCGGCTGTTTTTTTTGCTAATTTTTATAATAAGGGTAACTTTTAGCATATATGTCAACCTAAACCCCTGGTGATTGCCAATATGATAAGTTCTTATAACTGTATTAATAAGGCATCCCTTCTCTCTTTCTTTTCTGGGTTGTCAGTGGTTTGAAATGTTATATGAACAAAAATGTTTAATGAGGTTCGACTTTTTTTTTTGTGACAAAAGTTATTCTACGAAGCCGATTTAAATTATTTTCCTGCGAAAAATTGGCTGTGCAGATGTTCACAAATATCTAAAAATCTGTAGTTTTTATATTCTGTATAATTTTATTTGCTTGCTTTCATCTCTTGAATCTTATCAAACAAAATTTAATATATGTATCAAGCTTAACTATTTCAATCATGCATTGTGCAGACAAGAGTATAAAAGGATTTTTTAATTAATATGAAAATAAAGTTAAACACTTTTTTTGTATTCTGGTTACTAATGATAAATTATATAATTAGTTAGTCTTAATTCAGACCCTAAAGATATTAACTATTTATTCATAGACACAGCTGAGATGTGAAGTTACTAGTATTCTGAAATTGAAAATATTAAAATGCTTTTGGTTACATGTTTATCTTTATTAGAATAATGGTAAAAGTTTAACTGGATTTGTGTTTGTAAGTGTTTTATTACTTGGAATTAGTATGGTATTTTTCCTCTAAATTTGACTCTATTCAATAGCAGTTCAAGAGGAGTTTATGAAAGATTTATTAGCAGCTTTAAAAGAGGCAGAAGACAGAATCGAATTCTTGGAAAATATTTTGTCTGAGCAAACGCCAACTGGCATTGAAGAAGAAATTGGTCCGAATTATGTAAGTGAATTCAATATTTTCTTGTTCAATCTTTTTGAAAAGTCATGTAATAAAAAAAAAATATTGACAACTAGGAGATTATTTGTAATATTATGTATTGTAAAAATATTGTTGAAGCAGAAATTAAAATTTGTTTTTTAAATATTGTAAAATGTTTCATTTTTCACCTATAATCAAATATTTAAATATTTTATTAAAAATATATATTCATGCAATTTCTATTGTATGTTAAAAAAGTGCATATAAATTATCTAATTTTTTCAGTAATAATTTTATGTCCAATCTATTTGACTCAAATACCATGTCAATATCTTTTTTTTAACTCGTTATTTATTACTTTTCTTTATTTTTTTTATTATGTTTTTGTTTTTCCTATAGCAAAAAACCTGGTCTGGAAATAGTTTAATTTCATTCTTTATAATATTTAAATGACACTGTAGAATTGGTTTATTGTTATAAATTTGATTTCAATTGTATCTTCTTAAAGCAAAGATATTCATAATCTCTTATAAAATATCACAAAGATTTAATAACTTGCTTTCTTTTTTAGTCTCGTCTTTTAGCTGCTTGTCGGTCAAGCGTAGATGTTATTCAACATTTAAACCAACTACTTTCTGAAAACTTTTTCCATCAAAGCCAATCCGAATATAAGGAGGCAGATATTCAGTCTAGAACAGAAGGTAATATTGAGATATTTTCAAAAAGCACTGTATTAATTTTTACTTTTTTTTATAACAGCATTTTAATGTTTTGCACAAAAGATTATTCATTCATGGAAAAATCGTAAGTTAAAATAATAGTTTAGTTTTAGAAAAATACATTTAATTAAAATAGTAATTATTAAATTTATAATTAAATTTTACCTATAACTGTTAAGATTGCTTGTTATTAAAGCTCAATAATAACAATAGTTATTTAAATATAATTAAAAACTTTATGTTAAATTACTTAGTTAATTATCTCATAAATAATAGGAAACTTAAAATTTCTCACAAAAATAAGATAAAACTGTTAAAAAAAATCAGTCTCATATTTAAATAAATCATTAGATAAGCACATTTATATATAAATTCAATTAATATAGGGAGAATTTTGACTTCTTTCAATACAGGCATGTTGAATCGTTGGGAAAAACTGGAAAATGCGACTTTGAGTAAAGAACTTCGGGCCCATGAAAACGCGAGAAAATGGCAGAAATTCTCTGAAGAATCGAAGGACATTGAAGAGTGGCTGCTTCAAACACTTCAAACCCAGCCATCTCCATCTACAGTTGATGCTGATGTAGAAAAGTTTATTATCTTACTACAGAAACACGAGGTATATCTATATATATAAATGCGAAAACCCCACTCATCACTAATTCTCCAACTTCCCGTATACCTATGAAGAAGAAATTTGGCAAATTTGTTCCTTATACCTTAAATAGGAAAAGTAAGCTATTTTTGTTCCGATCGAACGTATTTAAGGGGGTGTAAAACTCCTTTTTCGATGTTAGTAGCAACGTTTTAATCTACAGATCCAAAAGACCTAGATTGCTGAATATTGGAACCCAGATTCATCTTGGGGCCCTAGGGCTGAACAAAAAAAGAATTTTTAAAAATTCGAACTGCCAAAATAACCATTTTTTAAAACACTTTCCATAGGGTTAACATGGAGAACATGTAACAATGCAATATTTCTAGATTGAAACAATGGAATATTTAAATATTATATAACCTATTCTGATTGGCTGATAACTAAATATCGCCAATGTGTCGCCAAATGAACAAAAACAAATTTCGCCAAATTTATAAAAATTATTTCGCCAATTTTGTAATTTATTTCTTTTTCGTGCGTAGAACGGGTATTTCAGCTAGTTTAATATAAATATACATTTTGGGGTTAATTTTAAGGCATTCACCTGACTGTAAACTTGCACCAAACATAGTCAGCGACAGAAAAACAGTGAAACTTTAGAATGTGTTGTCTAGTGCGGGGGGGGGGGGGGAGTTTGTGTGTTATATTTATAATCTTTATAAATTTTCAAATAGATTTCACAACAGCTGATGTTTTATTCAATTTAAGCTTCTTTTTCTTTTTTTTCAAAAACAGAGTTCTGGATTGATAACTATAAATGTAAATTATAATACTTTATAATTTTTTACTAAAATCTCAGTTTTGTATTTGTTTAAATTGTTATCCAATCCCTATCGAAAAGGCGAATACTGTGATGAATTCTTTAGCACTACAACCCTGTTAACTATTTCGATAATTTTTACCCTTTTTTTTTTTAAATTGTCACAAAAACATGGAAATATCAATTTTTAGTAACAATTCTTATATTATTACACTGTTTATATTTAAGAAAATTTATATGATTTTAAAATAGTTTATTGAATTAAAATTATTTCAAGGATATGTTCTTTCCAAGACAGATTTTTTTATATCTCCTTCAAAAAAAAATATATAACCTAACAGTTATAAACAATGAAAATATATTTCAAAAATCATTAATATTAGTTACTTATTTCAACAATATATTTTCGACTGTATAATTTTATGCAGTTTTATAGTGTTAGTAGTAAAGAATGAATTATATAAAATACGTTGCAAAAAATATTGTATGGATTACAATTTTCAACTATTTTGTTGGTAAAAACAAATTGGATATATTAGATTTGTATTGTTTTAGGTTCTAGTTAAAAAGATAAATAAACAGAAGAAGTCCATCATAACACTAAATGCTGCTGGGCAGAAGTTCATATCCAGCAACAAAGAATCTTTAGTTGCTGTAAATGAAAAACTACAGGTATACTTTTATATTTATATTGCAAAGTAAATTTAAAAACTTATAGATATTATAAATAATTTTTTTTAAAGTTTTCCAAAAAACTGTAATGTTAGTCAAAAAGCCTAAAATGACTTATTTACACTGAAGGTTTGTTTTTTAATTCTAGTCTGTTAATGAGCATTGGGACAAGCTTTGCTCTCTTGTAATTGAGTGGCAGAACAAGTTGCAGAATGATTTTCTACAAAGTTACGAGTTTCATAACACAATATCGGAAATGGAACTGTGGTTAAAAGAATCTGAGAAAAGGATAAAAACTGTGAGTTTAACTAAAGAGTGCAGTAAAGCACTGCTTCATCAGCAACACACAGAAATTTTTGTAAGTATTAAAATTTGGTTATTATAGTTAATTTATTTATTTTTAAAAGTAATTTTTTCCATTTAAACCTTAGCGAGAAACTTCTTAAAACTTTGTTTTTTGCTTGGAAGTGTTTTTGTAGTAAAGCTAATTTGTTGAGTACTCGAATCATACTTTGTTATTTTTACTCAAAGAAAAGAGTTCCATAAGAACTTGTATGCATTCAGATTAGAGGATATAAATACAATCATAAATACAAGACTTTTAGTTCAATAAAAAGGACTCCCATTTTATTATACAAATCTTGCAGAGGATTTTACCAGTTTATTTCTTTTCTAAAGCAGTCATAATTTCACTAAAGAATTATTTGAAAACTGCTATAACAATTTTGCTAAAAATTGTCATGACAACGGACTGTTATGTGCTTATGCGAATGATACAAGTCGAATCTGTTTATAATTGTTATTAGAAAAAATAATTCGTTATTAGAAAACCCGATTTTATACCTATATCGCTATTATTTTCAAATTTACACTGAATTAACCTTGTATACCATATTAAATGTCATTTAACCCTCTTTCATTGTTTTCCAACAAGGCTACAATTATGGACAATATAGTTTTACTCAAATAAAAAATACTTATATATTTGATGCTAAATCCCTTTTATCGTGACAAAAGTATTTTTTGTGCCAGTTTCCTTGCCCAATTGACTTTTTCAAAATTTCTGGTTAATTGAATGCTGGATAAACGATTGTACACATATTTCTTGCTGCCATTGACATTTAAATTCTATATCAGGCCCTTAAACAGCAACTCGACAACTGCTCTCACCGAGTGAAGACCTTGCTGGATATGTCTGCCCTAATATTCCATGAGCTGGGGGATTCCGAGACAAAGCCTGCCTTCCCAGATGACGGCATCGTGGAGGTGCAATCGAAACTCGATGCCATATTAGATCTGTGCAACTCCCTTCTGCTGGAGTGTACTGAGAAATTAAATTTGCTCTCAAAGTTGCTCATGGGTGATAAGGTAATTAAGAGTTGCCACGCAGCTATACTTGTTAATATTGATTTCAAATATCTAATGTATTTTAAAATTGCTTCATTTAAGTTGGCAATATATCATTCGTAATATTCTTTTCTGATATACAAGTTAGTATTTTTTTTATATTTCTTTTATTCAGCTACTAAAAAACTACACTAAACTACTACAAAAGTGTGCAGTACTTGTGTCCGCATTTTGATATAAATGCATCCTCTTCGTAAACCTTCATAGTTGTAATCATTATAATGCTTAACACTTACCAAGCACTCTTAAAAACATTTTTAAATCAATGAAATTAAGTTTTTTGTATAAATGTGTAAAAAGTTTAATAAAATAACTATGTTTAAGTTCTTTTACTAAATTATAAGGAAGTTCATTTTTTTAAAACTAAATTAACATATTGTTTCATTATTTATTGAAGTTCAGTTTAAAAATATATCTGGTATATTTCCTATATTGAGTTAAGACAAAACAAAACTTTGACAAATGCATTTATTAGTTAACTTTGTATTGCAAATCTTTACCAATGGGGACTAAAGTTGTTTTGAATATAAAATAATCTTTCTGAAAAAAAGGAAAACCGACTTTAAGAAAAATGCGCTAAAAAGTAAAATATAATTTTTAATCTTACGAATGAGTTGACGAAATTGAATTATTGAATATCAATTTTATACTTAGTACAACTTTTTGAAATCGGCGCCAAAATTTAGATATGATTTTTGTAAATTGGCACCAACTTCCAAAAGTTGTACTACGTATAAAATTGATATTCAATAATTCAATTTTGTCAACTCATTCGTAAGATTAAAAATTATTTTTTACTTTTTAGCGCATTTTTCTTAAAGTCGGTTTTCCTTTTTTTTAGAAAGATTATTTTATTTTTCCCTTTTTAGTTTTTAATTTAGCAGGGGGCTTCGCCCCCTATTCACCAAGAAATTCTAGTAGCAACTTGTGCTCAACAATGTAAATTTTAAACAATCCCTAACAAAACCAATAAATGCATGTTAAACGAAATGTCATTGTTGTACAACTTCCGTTAAACAATGAAAATATTTTGAAATCGGATAAATTGTTTTAAAAAACTCCGTTTAATCGGCATTTCCGGATATATAACAGCCGGATAATCGATTATTTTTTTGCAGATTTTGCCTAAGTGGATTTTTCTCTATCCAACAAAAAAAGAATTTTCGAAATCGGAAGACATTTTTTTTTTAAACGGTCCGGTTAATTAAGAAATCCGGATAGTTAAATCCCGGATAACCGGATATTTTTTTCAAATTGCTCCCCTTTGAAACATCCCCTATCCAACAAAAAAAAAATTGTCCAAATATCTAAAGTAGAATCGAAATCGCGCACATACATAAAAAAAAAAAATACATACAGGTCGAATCTATAACCTCTCGACTTGGCGCGCGTTGGCGGTTTTAATTTAAATTTTCTTGCGGTTTTATTTTGGAGGTTTTTTTTGGAGTTTTGGTGAGCGCGCTGGGCAGTCGGTTAAAAAAGAACAAATGAATTTTGTAAATGCAGAATATATATAGCAATGTCTTAATTAAAATAAATTTAATTAAAATTTTTTAATTGCATTTCAAAGCAACCTTTCAGTATATATATATTTTTTGTCATTACGAATAGTAAATTTTTTGTGTTCTTTAACGTGTACTTTCTCTGTTGCATATAACTCAACGTAAATAAGTTTTGAACATCTTTTTGTTCTCTTTAAGACAATTTTTTTATTAAAGTATTCCAGCTTTTTGAATCTGAATCAAAATTGTGGCTATGCCACAGCTCAGGCAAAAACTACTTTTTGAAGAAATAAAAATTAGTTATTATATTAAAAGTAAAAAATTATTTATTTTCTTCACATTAGGTATTTCAAGAAGGTGCAACTTGTTTAGACAACTCTGAATCACAGTAAGTATTATATATTTTACAAACTTAATATTAACATTTTACAAAAATTTAAATTGTATGAGAATCTCTACTACATAGCAACAATATACGAATTTAGGATTTTATCATTCATTGGTGGCTTTGTTGACCCACTACCCCATCTTAGTTGTTTGCATCCTTCTCTCCTATCTTAATACTTTAGTTCTTTGCCCAAATGAAGAAAGGTTCATTTTTCAATTTAATTTTTACAAAATTTATATTTTTCGCCCAGGGTTCACACTTGCCGTCATGGAAAATTATTTTAAAGTTAGGAAATTGTCAGGAAAAATTAACAATTTCTCATGTTTTCTGGGATGTCAGGGAATTTTTCTAAAAAAATTTAGATGAAAAGATGCCTTTATCAAATTCCTTTCCTCACTATCGATGAAATCACGTTTTCGTTAAAAAAATTTAAACGTGTAAAAATGATATCTTGTTGTTTTTTTATACTTTGATAGCAATACTTTCTGCAAGAACTTCATTTTTATGTCTCAACATTAATCTTTTTTTTTTAATTGTTTTACTTGTATTTCTTATTCTGGAATTTTTCGAAAACCTGGGAAAGTCACGGAATTTGAATCTTAAAATGCTGACTGGCAACCCTGTTTATTATTCAAACTTTGTGTGCTTCAAACTTTGTGTGCAGAATTTACAAATGTTAACTACGTTTTAATATACTTTGTAAATCTTCCAGGGAAGACGGTGGACCCACCAGGATAAAAAGGTGCTGCAATTTCCTGCTACGAGTAGCCAGAGCTTCGTTTCCAATCCAGGCTGTGCTACTACTCCTTCTGGGGGCAGCCATCCTGATACCCAGAGAAGAAGAGGAAATCAGCTGCCGGCTATCCAACAACTTTGCCAGCTCTTTGAATCCTATGCTACGTTATCCCGATGGGCCCCCACCTGTTTAAAAAAAATCTATCATTAATGACCTTTTGGCACTGATTTGTTTTCGAGAGCCTTAAGTGTTTCCTTCATTGCATTGTTCATTTGTGTAAATTTCCATCAACTACAATATTTAGAATATATTAGATTTTAGTTTTACTTCAGTGTTGTACTTGAGTAATGTCATGAGCTTCACAGAAATTTATGATCTGGTCAAACTGTTTGAACGTTTCAACTTACTTTTTGCGAGATAGTTCGATATGCATGGAATGTGTAAATTTCAATTTATTTTTAGTAATTAATGTTTCACATTTCAGATATTAAATTGTTTGAGGAAAATTATCTAAAAAAAAAACGATTATCATGGCAGGTACATGAGTTAAATTTTATGAATTTTATTAAATATTTATCGATAATGATAAATATCTTCAAACGCCTTAGATTTTTAGTATGTCTGTTAATGTATTGTAATTTTAAATGTTGGTTGTGATATTTTTGTTATGTATTTCATTCTGTTCATTTCCTTTATTTGAAGTGGTGGTTAAGTTTCTAAGCATATTAGAATTGACTATTTTTATGGTGCTTCTTGTTAATTGTACTTAGTTTAACAAAATTTATTGAATAAGAAAAATCGGGTGTCTTTGAGAAGTGCCTATTTAACATCCCCTGTGCCATTTCTATGCTTCCATGTGATGATTGTAATAAAAAAATTGTAGTGATGTGTGTCTAGATTAACAAATCTATGTTTATAAAGTTTCTGGGTATTTCTCTTTCCATAAAGTGTTTATTCTAAATGAAATAAATTGAATGAGATTTTGATATGTGTTCTTTTATTTTTCTATAGACACAAGATATTTCAGAATACACAAACTTAAATACATAATTGAAATGCCAGCGATTGTATGTCAAAAGTGAGGGGACAGAATAAACAAGGGGCACAATTTTACTTTTTTTTTAAAAAATATGGAAGTTTGATTAAATTTTTAAAAAGTATTTGCCACTTGTTCCGCCCCTAATTACTGCCAGTGCATAATTGTAATTAAGGAGTAATTGATAATCGCCTCTAACGTTATCTTTACTGGGCACTTGTCCTACTGACTTTAATTTTTAATTCATTAACGTGCGATTTTTTGCATATTGAAGTACAAGAGGTTCTCTAAACGCGTACGATCTTCATTATTTTTATTTAATCTTTTTTTTTTCAACTAATAAAAAATATGGATTCAATTTAAGCTAGTTTAAAAAAAAATTCTAAAATATATTAAAAAAAATTCGTCTATTTTGCAAAAAAAATTTTTATAAAATGATGCAAATTCCATCTTAAAATATAAATTTGAACTATAGTTAACAAAAAAAAAAAATGTAGGATGTCCAGACGAATTTTAGGGAATTATTTATGGTAGATTTTTCGTCCATATCCCTTGCTATGGGGATTTCTGAGTGACAGAATCGATCCACCAAACTCGGTTCAAGCGGAATAGGTAATAAATATTATAAGAAGGCACATGGGGGCATTGGATTGGCGTGCGGCCGTAAGACCAGGCAGGGCACATTTTCACTTCTAAAAAGGGCAGGGCGTATCGGCACTTACAAAAAAAAGGGCAGGGCGCGCCGCCCTTTGAAAAACGCATAACAGGAACACTAATAGTATCTATATTACATTAATTATAATTATAGTATATATATCCGTATTACATTAATAAGTAGCATATATATTTTATTTTACAGCACAAAAATGTAGAAAAATAAGTAGTTTTAAATTTTTAAAAAACATAGTACTTTTTTAAAACTCGTTATCATTTCTGAAAAATGTTTTTATATAATCTCTACTTTTGTAAATTGCTACTCCGACAACTTTTGTCGCCGTTCCTTCAGCTGCAGAAATTTTAGCACTGAAGGGCAGTGATTGAAAAATGCTGTTCCTTTTCCATTTAAGACTATAATGAGTCTCTTATTAATTGTTTCGAGATTTTCTGACTGCCTATGATCTGACATCAACATGTTGTAGCAGGAAATTACCCTTTCCACTTGCATGGAATTTGGTGCGACCACGAGTTAAAATTACATGAATGGAACTCCTCTTTCAAACTCCACTTCCCTTAAAGCCCACATTTTTTGAAAATATTAAACAATTATTTTTCAAGATTAAGACAAATAAATTATTCTGGTGGGGAAATAGAAATTTATTGTGAATAGGTGAACGTAGGTAAGGGGATGGGGGGGGGGGGGTCAAGGGGTTCAAATTCCTACCATTGAAAGTCAAGAAAAAAATTCAAAAAATCGAATTACTGTAAAAATCATAAAAATACTTTAAAAAACTAGAAACATTTCAATTTCTAGTATAGTACTCCTTGTTGAGTTGCATGACGGAAAACCTGTTATTTCCCGGGGGTCTTACCTAATTTTCAAAAGGCTTCAAAAACTTGTTCAGTAGTCACTTTTATCTCAAACTAAGTCTAACATGACGCCATCGTGTTGCATTATCTAGCATTTGAATTTCGGCGACAGAGGAAAAGGTCGTCAGACGGGATCTATATATTATTTTAAACAAGTAATCTTACAGTTTATATTTGTTCTCTAAATTTATTTCGTAATTAGTGGCGATATTTACTAATTTTTCAAAATAGTTAATGACTGATATTGGTAACAATTTTATGAAAAATAAATTATAACTGTTGTTGTTTCAATACGTATATGCCAACATATTTCTGTTTACTTGAATAAAAATTAATAAGTTAAAAAAATGAGGGTGGTATTTTTTTTTTATTTTTTTTTTTAGTTGGCGATTTTGTTAATAGTTCCATTAATCTGGCATATTACATTGTTAAAAAGTAATATATCCAATTTTTTTTTACTTTTTGATTAATTTATATTGGTATCAATATATTGAGAATATCTAAAAATAAAACATTTTCATAACATTTTTAATAAAAAATATTTGATATCTTTTCAATCATACGTAAGTAACGAAAAAAATATATATTTTTCAAAAAAATTATTTTAACCTTATTATTGCTGTTGTTTTATTCTAGACATTTAGTACAAATAACTTATATATGCTAATTTTGGTTGTCTTAGAATTATACTCCCATTATATATTTTGTTCATATTAAGATACCAATCAAAATTAAAAAAAACCAAACTAAAACGTATTCATAAGCATAATCTTTTGAAATACTGGCTATACGTTCATATAGTTTATGCATTTTATTAAAAATTAGAGCTACCCCTCCCCAATAATTTTGAAAAATGTAGGCCTCTATTTATATGTATTAAAATTTGTAAATAATGATCCCTTCAAAATGTTATTAACATCGGGAAATACATTTTCCCCCAAAAGTAAAAATTAGAAATCTCTTTTAACTATTCAAATAAAATTTAGTTAAATACACACCGTAAAAGAAATCTACATAAAAAATAAATGTAATTTACTTACTTTTTGTAGCTGTTAAATGCAGGTAAAAATATCTTTTAAAATTGAAGTGAAAAATCGGCCTAAGGAATGATACTGGCACGTCTGGTTGGGTGAATAGAGTTTTTTTGTACTGGCAACATTTCAAGAGAACCATACCAGGATCCATTGAAACACTTTCTACCCCTGACAACCCCACACCTCCAGGCCATATATTTCTGTCCTGCCCTTCCCTAATACATGCCAGGAGGTTTCCCGACTATTAAAAAAGCAGCTGGTGTCCACTTAAGAGATCCTGCGTAGATAAGGAAGGGTGCAATAAAACGATTTTGAACAGTATGCAATCCGAAATATATTGTCAATTGCTCGACCCCTCAGTTCTGAACAAAAGGATTTTTGTAGATGAGAAATAGCTAGAAGGGGGAGGAGTGTTAAAGATACAATAGTCGTCCCCGTAATTTTCCCATTAAGTTAAGGGACATCTGTAGGAATGGGGATCTGAGGAGATAGAGTGTCGAAATAGGGCCTTTTCACAGGAATGGGGATCCGTTTCTCTCTAACGTCATTCTTTCCTATGCCACAGATTCCAGTTTATGTTTTTACTATGGAAAATTGATTAAACAAAACAAAATTCCGGTGGGGCAAATATGCATGACTGGTGGGGCATTTCTACACAATGGTAGGGAAAAATCCCCACCAACTCTATGTTAAAATAGGCCCTGCTGGTTTCGAAAGGATAGTTTAGATCAGCGGTCCTGTTGCGGACATGCGAAAATAATCTCTCACAATGACGGATAGCAACTTAATGAGTCTGCTGATATATCGTATCGTATTCATGTATAATAATATTTCTAGTGCCAAAATAAAAATTGACACTTGGATTTTATATTTGATGGTCCTCAACCATTTACAGATGGGGAACCACTGGTTTTTAAATATTGGATATCTAACATAAAAAATAGCTTTTATTTTATTTATAAATAATTTGTGTGCGTAAAGAGTAGTTTAAATCTGATTTTTAAATTTGAAGAATTCACCCTATGGGAATATTTTACTTGACTTTCAATGGGAGGAATTTCCTGAAGTAGGTGCCAGCTCAGGTACCACCTGCGTGCGTGCCCGTGATTGTAGTCGCGACTTTTTAAATAGAATAAAGTAGACCTAAATTAATTTCATCTGCACATATGTTTGTTTACGAATATAACTTTATTATTATTCAAATACAATTTCAAATAACAAACAGTTTTCCCTTTTGACATTATTAAAATGATATCACTTGCCGTTTTTCATTATTTGTACCAATGTCATAGACTAAAATAATTTGTTTTTTGTGTACCGATAATAACGTGAAAAGTTCAATTAAAAAATCAATGTCTTTTGTTGTTGTGTACGATAAAACATAGGATTTTCACAACATTAATCTTCAAGTTGCATTAAAATAATATTACTTGCACTTTCACCATATTTGTCCCAATCTCATAGATTGATTTTTTTAGTACAAATAATAACAAGAAAAGTTCATTTAAAAAATCAGTAGTGTTCGACAAAACATCTGATTTTTGCAAAATATTAATCTTAATGTTTATTCGCCATCGATCAATTCGGAATAGCAAGCATTTATTTTATAAGTAAATTCTTGTGCATAATCTCTCTTACATATCAATGGGTCCCCATTTTAGAATTTTCTGTAAATGAGAAAGGCAGCTTAATGTGTAATGCTTAAAATGTATTTTCATAAACAATTAAGAGTTGTAATATACAATTCACAGTTTGGAAACTGGACAGCACCTACAGCTGATTTTCTGTTGCTAGAATATCAGGTCGAAAAATTACATTTTCATTATGAAATGACTCGATTTTATGATAAAGGAAAACCTCCTGATATACACTTAAGAAGTTTACCAATAGTTGAACAATTGAACAATTCTATGAAAAGGTGGACTTAACAGTACCCTACGAACACATGAATTCGGGCACGTAGGTAAGGGAGGGGGGGGGGGGTTCAAACCCCTCCCATTAAAAGTCGAGAAGAAGAAAAAAAATTACAAATCGAATTACCGTAAAAATCATAAAAATATTTTAAAAGACTAAAAAAAATTCAAATTTTTGTATAATATTTCTTTTTCAGTTACATGAAAAAAAAACTGGTATTTTCCGGTGTCTTACCCTCGGGAAATAGTTTTCAAAAAGCTTCAAAAACATGTTTTGAGGTCATTTTTATCTCAAACTAAGCCTAACACGACGTCATCGTGTTTCGTTATCTAGTATTTGGATTCGGCTACAAAAGGAAAATATCGTCCAACAGAGCCGGGCCGTATAAACAAGATGCTCCAAACATATATTATTCTAAACAAGGGTTTTCAAAATTTAAATTTGTTCTCTAATTTATTTCCTAATTAGGGAGTGATATTTACTAATGACTGATATTGGTAACGATTCCATGAAAACATGATTTTGCTGTTTCTACCTAACTTAAATAAATAGTAACAGATTTAAAAAAAAAAAAAAAACGGGCGTGACGGGAGTTTGTAACTTTTGGGGGGGGGGGGGGTTAGTTTATTATGGCGGAGGATATACCTTACCCCCGTTTGGTTGAGGGCACTGAAATTAGTTACCTAAAGAAATTCGTTACTCAGTCACTGAACCCCGCTCCCATGAAAACTCTATACCTATACGTGCCTGCGTGGATTTTACTTTTTTTGTGGAGGAACCAGCAGACCTACCGAAATTCGTGGCTTTCACCTATCCATTCAGCGTGGGAGTCTGGATCTTCTGCCTAGTTCTCGCGCTAGCAGCAACGGTGCTTTCGAAATGGATCAGCTCTTCGAAAAACTCCCTCCCCAACATCCTCCTGACGATGTTGGGCAGTCTGTTCAAACAGCCCCACTAAAATAACAAGTCATCTTGATATTTTTTTTAGTGATTCGAACAGGAATTATCAAGACTTGTGAAGATCCCAAACAATTATGTTACATAATTCAGGTATATTTAAGATATTCGAAGATTAAGAAACGCGTAATATTCAAATATTACGTAATTCAGAAAACATTTATAAGGTTTTTGAACACAGCTAGCATCTTTCAGAAAGTGAAACTAGCTGTTTGAGAAAATTCAATTTCTGAAACCTCATAATGAGCAATCAAGTATTTTTTACAAATAAACTATTCAACCAAATGTAAACTCTTTCCATGGTGTTATTTATTAAATATCATAAAATTGTTGCACATGGTTTCAACACTTTTGCCATTCTCAGCAGTATGTTCCTTTTCATTTGAATCCTTTTCTAGATATTCCATTTTTTCTGTTACTTTCGCATTTTGATTTTTTTTAGGTTAAGCGTCTAACCAAAAATGTTTATATTCTTGAAATATATTCATGATATACCATAAATAATAAAATAATAATGAGAGCTATAGGGTGGCGGGTGGGGAAAATTAGTCTAAAAACTAGAGTTTTGGCGTTCAAAGTCCAATTTCTCATTCGAATTTTTTTTTCAATTACAATTGTTTTAAAAAACTGTTCACCTATTTATTGGAAACGTACTGGTACCTTTTTATTTAATTCTGATGTTTATAAATATTTTTAATAATTATTTTTCTAATTTTTTTTTAATTATATCAGTAGGGAAGGCTTTCAAAAGTCTTCTTAATGCTTTAAATTTGAAAATTATTTTTAAAAAAAAGATTTTTCATATTCTGCGTACTACTGGAAAAGCTGCCGATACTCGGACGGATATACACGTTTGTTTCCGTCAGGTGAAAAAGGCGCAAAAAGATAAATTTTTAAAGAAGACCAAATTAGGAAATTTGATCGTGAACTTCAATAATTTAAAATTCAAATCAATCAGAATTTCCTGTTTTTTCCTGTTGCAATTTTGATTTGACTATTTCCAAATGCCTGTTCCAATATATCATTTAGGCTACTTCATTGCAATCTCTTCGACCAGCAACTTGTATTTCTAATTCGTAATTTGCATTTTTGACCTTGGAATACAAAATTAAAAATTGCAGCCAAAATAAACCTAAACATTTTTTGGAAATAAACTGTCTCAAATTCAAAACAGAAGAATAAAATTAACAGCCCGGCATAAACACTCACTTAAAAAAGTATGTTTTAAAATACTACACAACTTTCTTTCACTACGTCCAACAGCCCATGTGTCAGAGAATTCCTAATTAGTATTTTGTGGAAAGATCGGCATTCTAATCGATTTATAATTTTTTTTATATTAGATTTTCACTTTTCTCCATCGATTTTAACTGATATTACTGTTGGCATTTCGTGAAACTTCGCTGTGATACGCTAAAAAATGTCATAACATTCGAATGGCACATCGTAGAGACTTCAAAATAGTCACTTTCAATAGTCACGTTTTTAACTAACTATTCTGTGAATTTCAAAGCTCTACGTTTTGTAGTTACGCCGTCTATTTTGTACTGACAAACCAACAGAGATTCGGACACGTTTTGAGGATTTTCAGCTTAATATACAAGATTAATAACATCATAGAAAGAGTAAAATATCGATTATATAGTTTATCTTTAAAAGAAATCGATTGCTTAATGAAGCGATTTTCAGAAAATGAATTTTTCAATTTTACTTCAATTTAATTAGTTTCATCTTCTGAAAAATGCTAGCTGTGTTCAAAATCCTTATAAACGTTTTTAAAATATATATGAAGTACGTAACATCTGAATATTCCTTTATTTCTTAATATCTCTGAATATTACGAATAACTTAATTACTTGTAAACTTAATACTCCTTCTAACTCATGAAAACGTTGTAATATTTACTTAAGGTAAGTTACTCTACTGATTATAGGACTGTATGGGATTGAGTGAAATCTTTCTTTTTGGTTCATAATCTCGTCTAAGTTTAGCTGCAAACTTAATTTTTTTTTACACTTAAGGCCGCTTTTTTGTTAACACTGGGAAAATGGGTATTGGATGCAATGGTACGGAATACAATTCCGGACTGGGCTACATGAAGACGTTCCAATTGGATAACATTGAATCCGGCTGCTCGTGCCGGCACCGGCTCCGGTTTTTCCGGTGTGTGAAAACTCGACCTAAAAATCGGTACATTTTAACCATTTTTTTTTCTTTGGGACCTCGCAAACCTCTAATATCGACTCCCGGAATACAGGGGTCTGCGGACCACCTTTTGAGAACTATTGTTCTATTCTTCAGTTCTCCTTTATTTTAGAGTTTTTTTTTTGTAAATATAAAAATGATTCTTTTACAAAAGGTCATGGTAAAATATGTGTTTTATTCATATAGCATTCAGAATATTTCAAAATTACACTTTTTACTATATTATAGTTATTTTCATTTACAGTGTAACTAAATATCATCGTTTATAAAATTGCTGTTACAAATACAAACTGTTCTTGTTCCTAGATTTTCTGGATTTATTTATCTCATCCAAATGTATCTCTTGATTTTATCTCTAACGGATTTTACAAAATGCGAAATGTAGGGATACGAATGGATTCGGTTGGTAATTTTATATTGCAATCCAATTAAGTTTAAATGGTTCACTGAATTGCAGGGAAAGTGGGGGGGGGGGGATTTTCCAAATCACTGCACTTACAGTGCTTCCGCGCTAATTTTCCCGATTAGTTTCGAATATCTCGGTTTGGTTGGCTCCGCCCACTTCTGAATGGAGCAAAATGAATACTATTTGGAATAATTTTAGAGTTTAAGTAACTAAATTATGGATCGTCTTGCCTTTAAAATAATTAACAATCCAAAAAGTAAATTTTATTTGCTTCATGAAACATAAAAGTTTGATGGAAAATCAATTGTCCTTCTTTAATTTCGGATCTTAACTTGTTTGGATTTTTTGCCAATTTGGCGGAAAATTCATTTCTAATGTAAAATACTCAATTTTAATAAGTACTTCCCCAATTTTTGGAATAAAAATATTATTTGTCTTTCTATTGATTCCCCCACTTTCCCTGTAAATTAATGCTGAAATTAAATTAATAATCGAATATGCCTGTGGTGGCGTTCTATTTATTTTCAAATATCACATGTAGTTTGGTCTCAGCGTCTGATTCACATGGTCTGCTCCTCCCATTTTCGAATGGAGCACTTAGTAACTCAAGTGGTTTTTCATTTGTTCTGCCGAATTATTCGTTTTTTATTTACAAATCCATCTCATCAAATGTAACCACTTATAGATGCTTATGTCAATTTAAATACATGTCTTCCAGTTGGATACCGAAGTAATGTTATTGGTTTAATGATACTCCTCTAAACACTTTACAAACGAGAGAGGGATTTTGCGCCAATTGGCTTTTTTTTTGGGGGGGGGGGAGCACTTCTGGGTTTGATTTAGCCCATATCTGTTAAGGAATTCTTAATAAAATAAAAAATATTCAGATATACCAAATCAAATCAATGGTTTTTTCACCAGCCTGTTCAATCCTCTGACTGACCCTATTCAATACACGACTTCCCAATTAAGCCGCGACTCCCTCTCAGAATAGGCTAAGCAGGAACACTACATTTGTTAAAAAGAAAATTATACTACTGAAAATAAACTTTTTTTTTTATGCGGTCAAATTAAAAGCCAAACTCGAATTTCGTGGGTGGTACTCCCATATCACCCGCGTGTCCGCCCATGGTTGAAGTTGTGACCTTTAAAATGGAATAAAGTACACCCAAGTTAATTTGTTCAATAAACAGGTTTTGTTTTCGAAAGCAACTTTAATATTGTTCAAAAATGCGATGTTTGGCGAAAGAATGATTATATACGGATGACATTTTCTCGTTCTGACATTAAAATCATATCATTTGCCGTTTTACAATATTTGACGTATTGTCATAGATTAAAATTTGGTTTTTGTGTAAAAATAATAACGAGAAATGTTCCATTAAAAAATCAATAACTTTTGTTATTGTGTAAAATAGAACATATGATTTTCACAAAATATTAATCCTCAAGTTGCATTAAATTTGGTCCGATTTCATAGATTAAATTTTTTATACAAATATTAACAATAAAGTTAAATTAAAAAATCAGTAACCTATGTTGTAGTGATCTACGTATAAACAACAATCTTTAAGTTCCATTCGGCATTTGAACACCATATGCGAATAGATCAATTCGGAATTGAAAGCATTTGTTTTAAATATATACTACCGGCATACTCTTTTAAATATTAGTGAGTTTAAAGTTTAAAATTTTCTGTAAATGAGAAAGGCGGTTTCAATTGAAAATGCATTTTCCTAAGGAATTACGAATTATAGATAAAAATATGAAAGGAGGAAAAACGACCTTAAGAACAACTCAGTTCCTTTTACTAGAATATCTGATTGAAAAATTACATTTTGAATATGAAATCACTGGCACTTATGAGGAAGGTAAACCTTCTATATACTTCGACAGGCCAATAGTTATAGCGCCCCATAAACAGGCGGAATTCACAAACCCTTACGAAAACGTGGATTTTACTTTTTTTGTGGAGGAACCAGGAGACCTGCCGACATTCGTAGCCTTCACCTATCCGTTCAGCATGGGAGTCTGGATCTTCTGCTTGGTTCTCGCGCTAGTAGCATCGTTGCTTTCGAAATGGATCACCTCTTCGAAACACTCCCTCCTCAACATCCTCCTGACGATGCTGGGCAGTCTGTTCAAACAGCCCCTCAGGGTCGAGGTGAGCTCCACAAAGAAGCTGCTCTGGTGGACCTTCTGGCTGATCTGGGCCGGCGTGATCTCGTCTCTGTACAGCGCGCTGTTCCTCAGTTTTCTCACAGTCCCCGGGAAAGAGTTGAGCGTGAAGAATTTCCAAGAGTTAGCCGTTGCGGTGCAGAACAAAAGGTACGAATTGAAAGTTCCATATGGATTAAAAAATACTTTTCATAGGATGAACACCAGTGGAGAGGAACACGTGAGGCAACTGTCAAAATCGGTCACTGAAAATGACTGGTGGTATGACATGGGTAATTACAGTTTCTCAGAAACCCCCAAAAACACAGCTGTCTTTACAACGTGGACGGTAGCGAATAACGTACACTTGTCAGGCCACAGAGTCAAAGTAATTTCAGAGGACAATTTGATTAATTATTTCTTGGCTGTCGCCGTCAGAAGAGAGTTTTGCTGTATGGAGAAAGTGAATGCCGCCATTCTTTCCGCCGTGTCTACAGGGATAGTGAAGAAATGGTGGGACGACGAGAGCAGAATTTACAATTGGAAAAAGAATTTTTACAAGGACGACTGGCCCGATGAAAGCCCCAAACCTCTTACGCTTGCGGATTTAAAATACGTGTTCATGTTACTGCTCACAGGTTATGCTTTGTCATTTCTAGTATTTCTGTATGAAATATTCTCATCCCGTAAAGTATCGTCAACAAGTACATACTGAACGGTATTACTTTTCCAAGAAGATAAAAAACCTGCATAATGAAGGAATGACGAATTTTTAAAACCACATCGAAAAACGCTACAAGGATATGAGAACGGCACTTTAGTGCTTAACATCTCAACCACCTTGATAGAAGTTGAACGACATAACTCATAATTTTTGGTTAAGTAAGATATCTATCAAATAAGTACATTTACAATTGTCACAAAAAAATATTGCAAAATTCGAATGACACGCGTTATTTGAGCCCACATCTCCGACTTTTCGAATATGTTCGTAATCATGTGCTATCCACGGCAACACTCGAGAGCATTAATCAAGCGATGAATTAAATTTCATGTGCACAAAGATTTAGATTGTGCGTCTTGTGTAAACGGAATTGTAATCTTTACTTTCCATTTTCGTAAAAACTCTTAATGTTCTTTATTTTAGTGTAGAACATACTTTAACTTTACACAACTTATTTTTATTCTAGCGAGTGCTATCTGGTGTATGGTACAATATTATTGATACCGATGCGAAATATTGTATTGAATAATCTATGCACCTGCCAATGTTTCTTATCTGTACCATGTTTTGCTTGCTTACATCGAAATAAAGATAACAATGCAATTTATTTCGTCTTTCAATAGACCTCTATGTTACCGGCAAAGTAGGAGTTTCAAGTAGTCTATAGAAAGCCTAGGCCAAATCATTCTATTGAATTCCTGGTGTTTTCAGACAAAATATGAAATAAACATTATTTTAATCTTTTATATGCTTTGCCTATGCAATCTATAAAATGCCTAGGCAGTAAATAGAATGAGATAATAACTCGTCTGATAGAACATTGCGTTAAGAATATTTAAATACAAATGCCACGTTAAAATGCGCAATAAAAATCCATCAGTTCTGGACATGTTTCCGGAGATACATCTCCCTTCATCAGCAGAAATGAAAAGTCTGTGTACTATAAAATGAAAATAAACCCAGAATTGAAAGTGTTGCCAAATAACAAAAAATATCTCAATCAGTTATAGTTAAATATTGTGCGTCAAAAACCGGGAAATACTGGAACTGCAAATGTTTCATTGACAATCGCATCAATATTGCAAAAAAATATGAAACGCTTCCAGGAAATCAAGTTCAACTGAAGATTTGGGTTCGCAAATAAAATGTGTGTTAGAAAAATTAAATATGTGATTATGTTCCGAAGAGTTCTCTGCTATGGAGGACTTCTTTATTTCTTGTTTGACGGTATGTGCTTGGTGCTCTTTAATATGAAATCTTAATCCTCTCTTTGTTTGATCGATATATGACACGCCACATTGACATAAACAAAGAGAGTTATTAAGCCTTCGTATTAAGGAGCACCAAGCACATACTGTCAAACTATAAATAAAGAAGTCCACCATTGCCTAGCACTCTTGGGAACATAATTATATATTTAATTTTTCTAACCCACATTTAATTTGCAAACTCAAATATATATCTCTCTCTCCAGTGGAACTTGACTTCCTGGAGGCGTTTCATATTTTTAGCAATATTGATTCGACTATCAATGAAACATTTGCGGTCCCTGTATTTCCCGCTTGTTGGCACACAATAGTTAATTCTAGCCGAGTAAGACAGGTTTTGTTCTTTGGACTTTCAATTCTGGGTTAATTTTCATTTTATTGTACATAGACTTTTCATTTCTGCTTATGAAGGGAGATGTATCTCCGGAAACATGTCCAGATCTCATGGATTTTATTGCGTATTTTAATATTCTATAGAATGACTAATGATATTTAGGCAAAGTGTGAAGTGAGATTCTAGAAGCTCTTAATTATGAAATAAAACTCATTTTATGCTTTTAAGTATAATCAATTCCTACAATATAACTTCGTATCACATAGCACAATTACAAACACTTATTTTAATGATTTTGTTTCACGATTGACATACATTTTTTTTATGGTAGTTCGTTAAAAAATCAGGCGGCGATGCGTGTAAAATCTTGAAAATAAAACACACATACGGCGCTGAATGCGCCCCAGCGACGTCACACATAAGAAACATCTTATTTTCTTTTCTCTCGTTTGTGAAGTTTTTGCTGACGACCTATCCATTTTCTATAATCTGTCGAAACGACAAAATTACTTATTAAAATTTAATTTAGGTTGAATTCTAGAATGAGTAGCCAAATCACTACTCGACGGGGGTACCAGCTGTTTTGTTTTTAAGCGATGTGCCATTGCCCTGTGCCAGGTACGTAGGTCGAGGGGGGCAAGGGGTCCCATTGAAAGTCAAGTAAAATATAAATAAAAACCGAATTACTGTAAAATATTAAAAATAGAGGTAATTTTCTTTTGGAGAGGGAGGCGGAGGAAGAATACCTCTGAACCCCTGTGCGCATCATAGGGCAGTGGTCGGCAAGCTCAGCAGTCAACAGAGCCAAATAACAACAGTACAACGATTGACATTTCCTTTGAGAGCCACATTTTTTAAGCTTAAACTATATATGTAGATTATTGTACTCCTAAGTTGGACTTTGCTTAAAACATCCTCAATCTGATTGAGGTGCGTTCGCCGTGGTCGACCCCTTCATACCCTCCCAACCACACTCCTCTTGGTATACTTGTTTCGTTTATTTCAATTCGTTCAACCTCCACTATACGTCCAAACCATCTCAACATGCATTTCTCAATCCTCGGCACTACATCTTTCAATCTACAACGCGCCCTAAAATTAATGTTAATAAACTGTACTTAAAGTTTTAGTTAAACTATAGGTACGTTGAATAAAACTTGATATCACAATAAATAACGATATTATTTATGGATAAAATTAAATTGTAAGGTATCCATGAAATTAAATCAAAACGATGACTGGCAAACACTAATGTGAACAATGGCCTTGCATCTCTTTGGAAAGTTTGGGTAACTCAAGTTTGTATGTTGTTCTTTTGAATTTTAGTGGAAGAGTCACCCACACTCAAGAGGACAAAGAGCCGCATGAGGCTGGCGAGCCGCGGTTTGCCGACCACTGGCCGGTGGCGAGGCGAGACTCTTTGCGATGGTCATTGCCCCGAGCGGCATGTGCCCCTACACCGAGGTAATATATTTGCGACCGTCAACTGTTCCCGGGAATTGAGCCTGCCCAGATGCTACCTGGGACAAGGACGAAACAACGAGACGTCTGATAGACCTACTTAAACTAAGCCTAGCATGACGTCATCGTGTTTCATTACCTAGCATTTTGATTTCAGCGACAAAGGGAAAAAATCGCCAAACGGGGGCTTAAAAACTATAATAACTTAAGTTGGGACAACCTAAGTTGAGCCTGAAGCAATTGAATATTTATACACATCATAGCTTCAACTTAGGTTGTCCCCAAGTTATAGATGCTCCAAAACATGCTATGGAACCATAGACGTAGGAAGTAGGGGGGCTGGGGGTGCTAGAGCCCCCCAAGAAATTTTTTGAAGGGGCTGAGCCCCCCCCCCCCCCTAATATTTAAATTTGTTCTTCCTTTTTTTAAAAATAAGTCGCATAAAAACCAATCGTAGGAACAGAAAATGTCTACAAAGACCCGCCTTGAGAAGGAAGCGCCAGATTCTCCCCTTGTTTATTCCTAAACACCTTTGAAGAGCGCTTGAGGGTAGGGTTATTCGTTTTGAAAGGAACAGGAGGACAATGAGTTGTAGCTTTGACAATGAAATCGCTTGAAAACCTTTTTCAAGTTTTCTTTCAAAGACGGTTTGTATATATCATTAGTCAAATGTCCAAAGAAAGCAGCACTTGTAATCGTTCTGCCTCCAATAGAAAGAATACTTCGTTTGAAAATGTATCCGTGCGTCGAAATTGTAGCAAACACGTCTCAATACATATGTCAAGAGCCACAAAGAACGGCTTTTCTGGGAATTGTAATATATAGTCTACTTCGCTTCGTCCTAGTCTTTTCGTAATTATTGACCCTTGGATAGCCGTTTTGGTTGATAGATGAATCCTTCATTGTAACATGGACATTGGCATTGTATGCTTGTGGTGTAAGTTTTCTACAGATTTTAGAAATGGACCATACACTATGACCACATTGCCGCGAAAGGCCTAAGCCGTAGGGGACTACAGCGACAAAAAAAAAACATCCTATTTTCAGAGTAAAGACGGCAAATTTGGAAGCTTTTTTTTAGTACAAACAAATGTAGGAGATTTTTTCTATCAGCATATTTTACTGTTTTGCAAGTAAGTAAATATATCTTTATTCTAAAAATCCATTAAAAATCATATCTTTCCTAATGAAATGGGCCTTTGTAATTATGCTAATCAATTGGCAGTGACTCTAATTAAAATTTTGTTTATTGCTATACACTATTATATCAATAACTATAAATAACAAGAATGTTATGAATAGAAACAAGTCGAAGCTTATTTTAATCTTGAATAAAATACAAATTACATATAATAAATTAAATTTCAATGTAGCGAATTAGTACGAACTTTTATTGTAAAATATTTTGTTTGCTTTGTTAAATTAGATGAATGAAGTTTATTTAGTTACAAATATAACGGGAACAAAATATTAAAAATATTTGCTAATGAAAGGGTATTGGGTTTATAAAGTCAGATTTTAGAGTACAATACGAACATATTTTTTTATATACATTGTCATCGTTATGAAACAGTTTCAATTATTTAAAATTTGGTTAGCTCCAATATTGAAATCACTATTAAAATTTTCCTGGTTATTTTATGTTCTGAAACTGTCAAAATAAAAACGAATACAATTTCAAACATTAATTCATTTTTCAATACAAAATAACATAATTGTTCATGCCAAGGATATTTGCCAAATTTAAATGTAAAAATTAATAGTATAATTTTTTTTGGTAGTTCAACTATCCTTGCTACTTTAACACGCAATTTTTTTTTTAATTTTACACTTTTGTAAAGAAATTTTTTAGCCCCCTCGGAAAAAAACAACTTCCTACGCCACTGTATGGAACCCATATTGTCAAATGGCTCTTAGAGCCAAGACCACATAATTTCGTGAATCTTAAAATACTTTATTATAAGTTGCCAGTTTATTCTAAAACAAAACCATATCTCATGTTTTCTATAACGGTTTTCAATTTATTGCTTTTGTTGGCCCGCGAAAATACCCAGCATCTATGGTTCTGCCCAGCACCTGCTCCCTTATTTTTATCTAAATTTTTCGAAAAACAAGCGATCCATTTTTATTCCTACTTTTTGACTTTTTGCACTCTTTCCTCTTTGACTTAAACCAGTCGGCTCGTATTGCTGTTTTTATTTTTTATTTAATTCTAAAAATAGATCAGATCCTTTTTCTTTCATGAAACGTCATGGTCCTGGCCTGGGAAAAGTCTATGTAACTTTTACATTAAAATGTAGTATTGTGTAATACATAGGCGCCGAATCGGGCACGTAGGTAAGGGGGGAGGTTCAGGGGGTTCAAACCCCTCCCATTGACAGTCAAGGACAAAAAAAAAATCGAATTACTGTAAAAATCATAATACTTAAAAAATTAGAAAATTTTCAATTTCACGTATAGTAATTTCTTGCTGAGTTGCATGAGGAAAAGCCTGGTATTTTCCGGGGTCCTGTCTCGAAAAATAGTTTTTAAAAATCTTCAAAAACATGTTTTGAGATCATTTTTATCTCAAACTAAGCTTAACATGGCGTCATCGTGTTTCATTGTCTAGTATTTAGATTTCGGTTACAAAGGAAAAAGATCGTTTTAACAGGGCCACATGAACAAGTTGTTCCAACACCATATATTATTCTAAACAACAGTTCTCAAAATTTAAATTTATTTTCTAATTTATTTCCTACTTAGAGAGTGATATTTACTAATTTTAAAATAGATAATGACTGATATTGGTAACGATTTCATGAAAAATATATTTTGCTGCTGTTTCGTTAAAGACACTGAAGTTATCTAAAGAAATTCGTTATTCAGTCACTAAACCTCTCCCATGCAAAGTCTATACCTACGTGCCTGCGCAGAACGTCTGAGCATTTTTGATATTATTTCGATAATAAATCTTGTTTTATTACTCTTTGGGGTTCGCAGTTTTATTCCGGACGTCAAGCTCGTCGCCCGAACTCGAACTGCCAAAATAAAAACCTTCCCTTAGGATTAACATGGAGAACATGTAACAATGCAAAATATAAAATTGAAACATTGAAAAATTTTAATATCATGTAACCTATGAAGAAAATTCTGATTGGCTGATGACTAAATATCGCCAAATAAATAAAAATTGTCACTAAATTTATAAAGACTTCGCCAAATAAATTAAAATTTCCCCGAATGAATAAAAAATCCCGCCAAATGCATAAAATATCGCCAAATAAACTTAAATATACTCATTAATGTAAACATATAAAAAATGGCGAAATTAATTTTTTAAAAAAATGATAAAATGCCAAAATGGTGAAAATATGATTGAATAACAAGATATTCCGTACTACAACAACTATAAAAATAAAATTTGGCATGGAGCATGGAAATAAATTATTTAAAAATTATTAAATGTTGGATCATTAAAAGTATATTAATGAAAACAATTCCTACTATCAACTAATAGTTTGGTTTGATTAATTAACGGCGCACTAGAGGTTAATTAACGTCGCACTAGTGGGCTATTGGCGACGGTTCGGGGCCTATCTCGAAGGAAAGACCCGGGAACGATGCCTCGTATTTTTGAACCATGGTCAGATGACGAGGACAACACCTGAGCTGGCACCCAACGCCTTCAATAGACGTCGGGACTTTGGGCCCCGATCAGATTTATCGTGCACCAGTCACGCGTATACACGCCGATAATTTTTGTGGATATTCTGGACGACATTCTAGTATTTTGGTAGCGAAGTTGGCAACCCTCCGATTCAATGTCACTACTTTTTTACTATTCTTTAGTCTAGTCCTCGCACAGGTTCGAACCGCGAATCCTTTGATTCGCAGCCGACGCCTTTATCCACTGGGCTATCGGGCCCCCAATTCGTTACAAAAAACATATTCCGCAAGTATTGCGCGGGGTTTGAGCTTAAATTATATTTGGCGACAATAATTGTGACGCTTTTCGGATGCCACCCGCCCCTCCCCCCCTCGCCCCCTTATTCTTTACTTTAACCAAAATTTTTCGTCTATCAGCAAAATATGTTAGATCAAATTTTTAAGAAAATTCCAGCTCTGTATAGAAAAAGACAGCAGTAAAATTAAGCTCTATAGGGACAACGATTAATTACGTAAGTATGCCAAGTTTCAAGCGCATATGAGTTACTTGAAACATGTTATATTCAAAATTTCAAAGAGGTAAAATACGGCTGATACAAGAGATGACGAACACGTTAAAATACAGCGAACTTGTGATCGGAGGGTTGCCAGATTCGATAAGAAGTAACTATACGTCGTCCGAATTTATCTTCAATTTCTACGGCGTATATACAGGACTGGTGCACGTTAAATCTGATACGGATCCAATGTCCTGACGCCTATTGAGGTAAGTCGGGTGCTAGCTCAGGTGTTGTCCTCGTCATCCGACCATGGTTCAAATATACAAGGATTGTTCCCGGGTCTTTCTTCGATATATCATCCGAACCGTCGTCAATAGCCCAATGTGTAGCTCTAGTACGACGTTATTTAAACAAACTAAACCAAAGATTCAACAAATGATATTTTTTATCAATTGGTACTTTATAATTTTAGTTTCAATTTTTAAATTTAATAAAAGAGCAAAAACAGGTTTTTTTTAAATAACTAGGGGGCTCCGTCCCCTGCTCCGCCAACCCCCGAAGGATTGCTACGCAAATCTCTTTAGTTTGCTTCGCAAACCAATACCGGCTTCATACACTGTAGACAATGACAATGTGTCCTAACAACAATACTTTTTTTAGTTATATAAATTATTACTGGCTGTGCCGTCACACAAATTTATTTTTCGTATTATGAGACATGAAATTTCCCAACTTAACGATCCGAAATTCCGAACTTGAACGATTAAAAATTCCCAACTTAAGGTCGTCGGGTACCAGCTGAAGTGTTGTCCTCGTTATCTGACCACTGTTAAAAATATGAGGCATCGTTCCCGGGTCTTTTCTTCGAGAAAGGCCTCGAACCAAAGCGTCCTTGATGTAGTAAGTAAATACGTACCAATAACAAATCAAGGGCGCTTTGTTCGAACCAACGCCAGTAGTTCAATGTGCAGCTCTAGTGCGACGTTTTTTAACCAGACCACACTTAACGATTCGAAATTCACAACGCAACAGTGCTAAAAAAATTCCCAGTTCCAACTTATAGACATTTTCAGCTTTTTTTATAGGTAATATTAAACAGTTCTTTCGAAAGTATTGTTGTCGCACGCATGTTCCAATGCAGTGGTCCGTTTTGAGGTCTAATTTAAGTTTCATCTTAATACAAGTTGGGCAATTTCTAGTCTTCAGTCGCTTTCATTTGCTAATAATATTAATTTGCCTGAGGCATAAATTTTCCCAACTCAGGGATTTTTAAAACTCGAAATTCCCAACTTTTACCACCACGTTGCCGCCGTTGTGGTGGGCCTGATAACTGGAAAAACTCAACTGTAGAACTGCTTCAACGCAATTGTGCTCATTGAAAAGCGAAACATGTGTAAACAAACAACAGCATAAACGCGCAAAGCATAAATAGGCCTAATCGCTAAATTATATTATATAAAGTAAGATAATTGAGAATTGGCGCTAATAATAATTCGCCGTTGGCAGCCAAATACATGTTGGCATTTTGCCAATGTTGGCATTTCGTTCCGAAGTATCTTTTAATAATATTTATAGTACTTCACATAAATAGTTACATCTAATTTATTTTTTAAGATAGAATTTCAGTATTGATATCATTCAAGAAAGGAAGATTTTACGAACATAACTATATTTTTTTAACGGGAAAAAAGTATACTTTTGAACTACTTAGAGCAATTTTAATTTATCCGTCGGTATAATACGCTTAAAATTGACGATTATTTCAGACATTTCGTCAATTATTTAAAAATTTATAACTACAAAACTAAATTGAAATTGCCCAAACGCTCTGGATCATTTGTAGCCAATAGTTTAATCTATATCCCTAATTTTTTATTTATTATTTTGTTGAAAATTGGAAGACAAGTATCCAAAAATGTATAAATTGTTTTCAAAATTTTCTAAAGTCATGACTTTAACATAAAATAACGTCTAATATACTGATCGTATTGAAAAACAAATATATTCATCTTATTACCCAAACATTTCTTAATAAATTGGCATAATTTTATAATTTTAGGACATTTACTTTTTGAGATGCAAACGGACCAATGAGACAAAAAGTCGCAAATGAAAATTTGTTCGAAATATCCGACATTTTTATCCTTCTTCGCTATTTTTTATACCTATCTTAATTGATCATATCTAATTTAATTGTAAAGATATAAATATAATCTTTATAACATCGGAAAAAGGAAGTTTTAAAGAGCATTAATATATTTTTTTGAATAAGAAAATATGTAATTTTAAATGACTTATAGCAATTTAGAAATTACGTTTCAAAATTGAGGGTGAAAAAACTTCAAAAAGTGGAGCGTGTTTAAATGTTTAAAAAATTTATAAATCCAAAACTAATTCGAATTTTAAAAAAATGCTTACTTGGATTTTCAGTTCAAACCTATTTGTACACTCCCTAAAAAAATTGGATCTCTCCTCTTAATAGTGTTTCAGAAACTCGACGGACAAAATTATTTGTAAGCGAAATTTTATCAACGACGAGTTTAATATTAAATAACTTATAAACTAATAACAGTATTGAAACAAAAATATATTCTTCTTATTTATCGAACATTTCTTAACAAATTCACTTAATTTCGTAATTTTAGGACTTTTACATTTTGAGATACGATCTGATTAACATTGAAAGAACTGAAAATTCCCCCCTAGGGCTTACTTTTTTTTAAAATAGAGAGAAAACACAAAAAATAATTCCGCAGAAGAAGATTGGTTTTCACCACAGATTGATTTCGTTTGTTTACTTCGTGTGTTGTTTACCGATAATTTTCATTTCAATGCAAAAAGTGAATGCAATTTTTAAAGGGATTTATTTTAATAAAGCATTTTTAATATTGCGAATAATAAAAAGGAGTTTTCTAACATTATTTCTTTTTGATCTCAATATATTGTTAATTTTTTTTAAAGTCAAACTCAGAAAAACAGATTTTAATTACCTTTGATATTGATTCACGAAAATTTTAATAATAAAATGTTCCGAAATGAAATCGATATTTTTTGTAAGAAGAGGACGAAAGGGGGAAATTAAACGTATAAGGACGTGAAACTTCTTTAACACTGCATTAGTAACGCCATTCGAAATGACGGGCAATTGCATTAAAATAGCAATTAGAATAGAATAGAATACACTAGAAGATTAGAATAGCGATGGGAACATGTTACTAATGCAATGTTAAATTTCAGCTGTATGGGGTAACGGGATAGAAACACTATGTTACGCTTTTAGGGAGATCAATTCCGAAACTAAAACTCTTTAGAAATGGCACGAATGGCATACATTTTATCTTGTTTGATTAGGAAAAATTAGACACCGATGCGTGTTAAATCTTGAAATAAAGCAAATTGCATTCAAGGAGTGAATGAGGGGGCACTGCGTCAAATGGAACAGCTTGTTTATCATTTTTATATTGGCGATATTGTTATTGACACCCAACCTCTATTTCTGTAATCTGCTGAAATGTTTCACGTAAAACCTTTCGGAACGTGCTTCGACACAGTCGCACCTGATTGCTTTTTTTTTAATTTTAATTAGAATAAAAAAAAATGTAACTTATATTTAAAAAATTCTATTAACATTTTAAAAAGTTGTAGCCAAAAAAGGTGTTAATTGTATTCAGTGATTGAAAATTATTTCATCGAAGTTATTCCGCGATTATATCATACAAAAGACACACAAATCAAACCTTTCGGAACGTGCTTCGCCTCAGTAGCACCCAATTGCTTTTTATTTATTTATTTTTAAATTATAATAATATTTTTTAACTTCCATTTAAACAAAATCTATTAACATTTTAAAAAGATGTAGCCAAGGAATTAAATATTTTAAAATGTGTTAATTGTATTCAGTGATTGAAAAATATATCATTGAATTTATTCCGCGATTATATCATACAAAAGACACACCGCGACGAAGGAAAAGGAGACAAATGAACGGGCATACACTGTCTTGTTTAACCACTGCCACTTCCATTCTAATCAATGAGTCGTGGCCAGTGTGTGCTTAAGTTGAAGATAATTGAGAAAATATTTTAATTAATGTGAAAATGAATATTTCTTTTTAAAAGATGAAACGGCGAACATTAAGAATGAAATTAAGAATTTTTTAAACTAAATAGTTTATGTCGTAAAGAAATAACTGTTTATTCTTTGGATAAAGTGCGTTTTGGCTTTAATTTGCTATGGAAACTTACTAAGTACTTCAATTTAGTCAGTTTCATCTTCTGAAAATGCTAGCTGTGTTCAAAATTCTTATAAACATTTTTAAAATATAAATGAAGTATGTAACATCTGAAATTTACGTATTTCTTAATATATGAATCTTACGTATTTCTTAATATCTGAATATTAGGTAATTCTTAATATCTGAATATTACGAATAACTTATCTGAAATATACATGAATTACGTAATAGCTGAACAGAATTTTTGGGGATCTCCACAAGTTTTAAATGACCCCGGTGTTGATGGTCAATTAATTACGGCTCGAATCAATACGAAAAAGATCAAGATGACTTGTTATGATGTAAGAAATAAATGTAATAAAGTTGCGCTTTTCGATTTCTTTTTAATTCATAAAATCTGTCGTCACTTTAAAACAAATGATCGCACCGATCTGCAATTGGTGTCATTCGAATCAGCCTTAAAAATACATATGAAATGATTACCCAGACAAATTAATTAAATTGTAATGGTCTATGGTGATCATTTCGAAACTGTCCAGTTTTAATCCCATTCTGATACTCAAAAATGTGTAAACTTATTTACTGTGGGTCAGTACACCATGTAGAGGAAAAACAAAAGTTTAAAAAAAAAAAAAACTTTTATTGATTGAAATTTTCTCCCTGTTAAGCTATTTTTTGTTGTACATCGACCCGATATGGGTAAAATGTTGAAATTCTCCAAATTTTGACCGCAATGCTAAAGGGTCAATTATTGCCAATGTCGAAATTCCTTTTCTAAATACAAGTTTTCCCACACGATTCTATTTCGATTATTATTAGTTTTATTATTTTCATTTAGAGAAATGGGTAAAAAATTGAAAATTTTAAAAACTTTGTACGCAATGCGCAAGGATCAAACATTGATCGATAACGATTTTTTTTTTGTTTTGTTTTTGCATTTGACTTCTAATCTACCAAAGGCAAGTTTTCCGCACTATTACATTTCGATTTGAAAACTTTTCTTTTTTCCGACACACCCTAATGTATACGTTTCAATTTTGTTTGAGCATAAAAATGACGGCAAGAATTTTTTTTTTTTTTTTTTTTTTAATTTTACACAGATTTCACTTTTATTATGGACACAAATTTATCCAACAAATACATAGAAAATATATCATCAAAATCAGAAGTTTAATTATTTTTTGTCTCTTGCTTGTAAATTTAAGACTCTTTTGAACTCATGAAAACATTGTACTTAAGTTACCTACTTTATAGATTATCGGACGACTGTATGGGATTGAGTAAAATCTTTCTTTTTGGTCCATAATCTCATCCCCAAGTTTAGCTACAAACTTCATTTTTTCGCACTTTAGGCCGCTTTTTGTTAATACGACTCCCGGACACCGGGGGTCCGCGGACCACCTTTTGTGAACCATTTTTCTAAACTTCCGTTCACTCAATTTTAGAGTTTTTTTTTTGTAATTATAAAAATTATTCTTATACAAAAGGTCAATATAAAATATGTGTTTTATTTATATACAATAATCTTTCAAAACTACTGTTTTTATTATATTACAGTTATTTTCATTTGCAGCGTACGTAATATCATCGTTTATAAAAAGGCTGTTACAAATACAAACTGTTCTTTATTCTAGATTTTCTGGATTTATTTATCTCATCCAAATGTATCTCCTGATTTTATCTTTAATTTACAAAATATAATATAGAGATTTGTGTAAGTTCAGTAGAAAATGTGAGATTTCAATTTTGTTTAAATGATTCACTGGATTTGATTGGAAATGGCGGGGGGGGGGGGGGGGGCATGGAGGTAAATAAACTGTTTGGGGGTATTTTGCGCCATTAGGCTTTTGGGGTGGTGAGCACCCCTGGCTTTGGCTTAGCCTGTATCTGTTGAGGAATTCTTAATTAAAAAAAAATTCAGATCTAGCAAATCAAATCAGGGGTTTTCCCACCAACCTATTAAATTTCCTGACTGCCTATTTCAAATTTATGACTGCCCAATCAAGCTGCGACTGCCTGTCAGAATAGGCTAAGCAGAATCACTGTGTTTGTTAGAAATAAAATTAAACAACTGAAAAGAGACCCAGTTTTCTGCGGTCTAATTAAAATGCCAAACTCGAATTTCGTGGGTGGTACTCGGATACCACCCGCGTGCACGTCGATGGGTGTGGATGTGACCTATAAAATAGAATAAAGTAGAAATAAGTTAATTTGTTCAATAAACAGGTTTTGTTTTCGACACCAACTTTATTATTGTTCAAAAATCCAATTTGTTTGGCGAAAGTGTGATAACATACGGATAACATTTTCTCGTTCTGACATTAAAATGATATCACTTGCTTATTTTCATTATTGGACGTATTTTCATAGATTAAAATTTGTTTTTGTATAAATATAATAACGAGAAAAGTTCAATTAAACAATCAATAGCTTTTGTTGTTGTGTACGACAGAACATATGATTTTCACAAAATATTAATCTTCAGGTTTCAATAAAATTATTTCACTTGCAGTTTCTCCTTTTTTGGTCCAATTTCGTAGATTGAATTTTGAGTGCCAATATTAACAATAAAGTTAAATTAACAAATCAGTAAACAATGATGTAGTGTTCTGCGTATAAACAATAGGATTTTCACAAAATATTAATCTTGAAGTTGCATTCGGCATTTGAACACCACATGCGAATGATTAATTCGGAATTGCAAGCATTTATTTTAAGTGTATACCAGCGCATACTCTCTTAAATATTAGTGGATTAAAGTTTAGAATTTTCTGTAAATGAGAAAGGCAGTTTCAACTCACAATGCATTTTCCTAACGAATTACGAATAATATATACTTTGAATAGAATAAACAAGACTTTGGTTTCAGTTGATTTCCCTTTACTAGAATATCTGGCCGAAAAATTACATTTTAAATATGAAATCACTCCCACTTATGAGGAAGGTAAACCTAGTATATACTTATCAAATTTAGCAATAACTGAAACGAGCCATAAAAGGATGGAATTCACAGTACCCTACAGAAAATTCGATTTTACTTTTTTTGTGGAGGAACCAGCAGACCTACCTAAATTCGTGGCTTTCACCTATCCATTCAGCGTGGGAGTCTGGATCTTCTGCCTAGTTCTCGCGCTAGCAGCAACGGTGCTTTCGAAATGGGTCACCTCTTCGAAGACCTCCCTCCCAACATCCTCCTGTCGATGCTGGGAAGTCTGTTCAAACAGCCCCTCAGCGTCGAGGTGAGTTCCACGAAGAAGCTGCTCTGGTGGACCTTCTGGCTGATCCGGGTTGGCGTGATTTCGTCTCTGTACATCGTGCTGTTCCTCAGTTTTCTCACAGTCCCGGGTAAAGAGTTAGGAGTGAAGAATTTCAAAGAATTAGCCGTTGCGGTGCAGAACAAAAGGTATAAATTTGCAATTCCATATACATATTATTCGGAATTTCATATTTTGAGAAACAGCAGGGAAGAACACGTGAGGAAACTGTCAAAATCGGTCACTGAAAATGACTGGGGGTATGACATGTTTAATTACAGTTTCTCAAGAACCCCCAAAAACACAGCAGTCTTTATGACGCGGATGGTAGCGAATAACATACACTTGTCAAGCCACAGAGTCAAAGTAATTGCAGAGGACAACTTGTTCAGCTGGTACTTGACTGTCGGCGTGAGAAGAGACTTTTGCTGCATAGAGGAATTAAATGTCGCAATTCTTTCTGCCGCATCTACAGGGCTATTACAGAAATGGTCGGACGACGAAAGCAGGATTTATAATTGGAAACAAAAATTTCGTAAGGATTACTGGCCCGATGACAGCCTCAAACCTCTTACGATCGAGGATTTAAAGTACGTGTTCATGTTACTGCTCATTGGTTATGCTTTGTCATTTCTAGTACTCCTGTGTGAGATTTTCATCCCGCGGCGCATCGTCAATAAGTACATACTGAACTGTTTTCCTTATCCAAGAGGATAAAAAACTTGCATAATGAAGGAACGAAATTTTTTTTTAAACATAGAAAAACGTTACGAGGATATTGATACCAGAACGGTACTTTAGTGCGTAACATCGCAACCACCTTGGTAGAAGTTGAACTATAAAACTCTTAATTTTGTGTTCAGATATCTATCAAATAAGTTCATTTACAATTGTCACAAAAAATATTGCAACATTCACATGACACGCGTTACTTGAGCCCACTTCTCCGTCCAATCGGATATGTTCGTACTCATGTGCTATCCACTGCAACACTCGAGAATTAACCAAGACATGAATTAAACAAATATAATATGCTCAAACATTTAGATTATGTTCCTTGTATGGACAAAATTGTAATCTTTATTATCTATTTTCGTATAAACACCTAATGTTCGTTATTTTAGTGAAAAACATACTTTAATTTTATACAATGAGTATAGGCAATTCGAACATGATATTATTATTATAGTGAGTGATATCTGGTGTATTGTATATTATTATTTATATCGATACGAAATATTGTATTGTATCAAGTATCGCATCGTCTTTGCAAGTGCCAGTGTTTCTTACATGCACCTGTTTCTCTTGCTTACATCGAAATAAAGATAACAATGCAAATTATTTCGACTTTCATCATATCTCTATGTTACATTCAAAGAAGTCCAGACATTCTATATAATGCCGAGGCCAAAGCATTCTACAGAATTTCTAGTGTTTTCAGACAAGCAAATGGCAGCCATTTTTATATTGAAATATGTTCGTGATATATATAATTCCTGAAAATAGTTAGTTTCACTATAATATGTATATTTGGGTGTGAAAAGTAAGATTTTGGATATGTCATTGATATAGAGAATATTTATTACATGTCATGGTAGAAATTTCAGTGTTCAAATTATGTTTCAGAAATATTAATTGTGATAAGGACATTTTCTATTAGCGGGGATTTTTAATGTCATGTAAAACCAATTTTAAAACAAATTATTAAAAAACGTTCTAAAACAAATTATTTGTATGAAGTAATACAAAGAATATTTCTGAACTTTTTATGAAAGAAAATAATTTATATTAATAAGAAGGCATAAAATTTATTATAATTTAAAACTTTTTTTTTATCACAAAATAATGTAATATTATATGTTCAGAATATATTTTAAATTGTATTAAATGACATTTCTTTGACAAAAAAGATATTTTTAGAGTAAATACAGCCTTGAATTATTTGTTATAAATCGAAACGAAAACGTAATTAAAATTTAAATATTTCAGCTCTTATGAATATACCTTTCACATTTTAAAAATTAAAGTAAAGCAATAATTCATATCAGTGTTTAAGATATAAAAACATCTGTGTTGCGACTTTAAACTCCAGAGCACTCCATAATGCAAATACAATTTTAAAAATAGAAATTCATTTCCATTCTTACAATTTAATTTTATAATTTTTTTTTCTAGTCGCTGGACCGCTTTAACAGAGGGCCCTGTGCAATGTCACACGTCGCACACCCCTAAGAGCCACCGTGCCCAGCGCTTTCGCACTGTGCTGCAAGAATATTTCACTCTGATATGCTTTCTGCTCAGAATGCAGCTAAAAGAACGCCCCTGTTCTTCTAAAGAGCAGGGTATTCCAAAGAGCAGGGTGTTCTAAAGAGCAGGGTGTTCTAAAGAGCAACCTGTTCTAAAGAGCAACCTGTTCTAAAGAGCAACCTGTTCTAAAGAGCAACCTGTTCTAAAGAGCAGTTTGTTCTTTTTTGGAATGGGTGTTCTTTCTTGAAACGGGTGTTCTATTTTAGAACGGGTGTTCTTTTTCGGAGTAGGGCTGTTCTTTTTAGGGGCCAGGGCTAATTAGTTTTTGAAGCTGTTTTTAGTAGATATGCGTACTTTGCTCTCTATAATATGATAATTGGCTACTGAACTACTTGTGTCATTTATTTTGAGGTGATTTGTTATGACTTTTAGGGAAGGTAGTCAAATTATCTAAAGATATTTTACATTTTACATAATTTCATTACTAAGGAAATTTTGAATAAATATTTGTGAAATTTCTTTATATTAATTGTTAGTCTTAGATGATAAATATTACATAACGGAAAAAAATTGGAATGGCCGATTCAATATTACTGGTAGGATGTTTTGTATAAAAATTATACATTCTTCGAGTTGTTTTAAAATTATTTCAAAATTTGAATATTTCGTGTTGTGTTTGTTAGTTGTTCGTGTTCTAAAAAAATTATGCAAATGATTTTGATCCGAATTTCTTATGTTAAATGTGTATACAAAAAAACAAAATTTAGTAAAAAATTATAAATTTATATAAATTAAAAATGATATATTATCTACCCTGAAGAAATGTTCTATTTATATCTTTATGTTGTAATTTGTATTTTTAACATGCACTAAATTAAAAAGTTAAAATAAAGGATCTGCAAATTTATATTAAAAATATATTAAAAACTATTAGACTAGATTCTTGATCATGTAGTTAGTTATAAGTAAGTCGTGTTTCAAAACTTTATAACTTAATATAATCCATTAATTTTATTAGTTTTTTTTTTTTTTTAATAAATTTTCAGGTGGACATTTTTCGGCTTTTGGCGGTATTTTTTTGTTAATTTCTACGAATAGTTACAGAATTTGATACAAAGAAAGATGCGTGTAGGTTTTTTTTCCGTTACGGAACTTCAAAAGACTTTAACTGACATCTTAGTAAAGATGACGGGATATAGGATAAGATTAACTAGAAACGGGAAGGGGAGGGAGTGATTTCTATTACTAAAAGGGAGGTGGGGATGAGGGGTGTTGATGCGATTGCGTAAATAACACTCTTGTCGGTGTTTTTTGTGAGGGTTTCGGTCTCGGTTCTTTGTCTCACTGGTGTGGGTGAAGTTAGAAAAGGAATGCGATATGTTGGGATTTAGAGAGTCGGTGGCAATTCATTTTCAGCTACTTGTATATAAGACGCATTTTCTCTGTTCCTTACTTGCTTATCTGTAGACTATGCGATATGAACATTCAAAAGTAGTTACTATTTATTTTAAAATTAAATAGGATTATCATGTTAATTTTTAAACTTTGATTTCAATATAATCTTGAAAAGGTCTTCACCTGTATGTAACTATTTTATTGTAACCGATTCCTCTAAATCTATAGCAGTATGTACTATATGCAAGTGTAATCGTTCTTGTAAAAAATGTATATATTAATGGTTCGGATATTTGGGTGAAACAGCTAATTATTTTCTGTTGTTTTGTATATTTGTACTGGTGTATAGAAATATTAGTGTATTACGTTATTTACCGTACTTGAAAGCGATGAATGTAACTTTTTATTACTATAACTTTTATCATATCGTGAACATTGGAGACACTCAGAAGTTTCTTGAAATGAGTTTTCCTTTCGGATTTCATTTTTGGAATCTTAACAAATGAATGACTATTAAAACATTATTTTAATTTGACCTTCATTTCCTTTCCATCTACAAACTAGCAAGCAAATTATTACAAATTTGCAATGCTTATTGATTTAGGAATAAAATGTATTATAATAACATGTAAATATATGAAAAATGCTTGCGTCCTAGAGATCCCTTCGAGGAACTTATCATTTTCTTAATAGTTCATATATATTTCTGCTCTTAATTATTAGAACTGTGCGTTATTGAAACTAGGAATTTGCTATATTAAAACTTTTATCACCATTACATCTGATTTTGAAAGCTAGCATTAAAATTTTTCTGTTTTTTTCTGTAAAAATTTTTGTAATGAATTATTTTCTGAAATGTCGATATGAATTTAACCTAATTATTAATAGTTTTCTTATTTTGAAAATTATAGATCCTTTGTTTATTTTTAATTATTTACTATATAAAATAAAATTAATCAGCATTTGTAATTTTTATGGTTTTAAGTTTAAAAATACTACACACAAAAAATTCTAAAAAAAAGAACAGTTTTCTGAAAAGAACAGATTTAAAGAACAGTTCTTTTAAAAAGAACAGGAACAGGGAACACCTGTTCTTTAAAAAGAACATACATTTCACATCCCTAGACTTTATTAACAAGGTAAATTAACAAAAATAAAAGAACGAGATCAAAATATAAGTTTAACATTGAATAATTCAATATTAAATTTAAAAAAAAAAAAAAACATTGCCCCCAAATCCATTTACCTCATCTTACCCTAAGATTGCACGAAGGACTGAAATCTGCTTTAAATGAAATAAGCTGAAATAAAAATTTTATAACTTCCATGCGAATTTGTCGGACAATTTTTTTTAAATAACCAGTAGGCTTTTATTTGTGAAGTATATATATATGTAATAACTTCATCGTTTTTCATAAAGTTTGGTTACGTCCTTCACTTAAAGAAATTTCACAATTTATGGCGAAAAAATCTATAAAATTAAATTTTGAAAGCAGATTTCAATCGTCCTGTACAATATTGCACACAAGATAAAAGCTTCAAACTTTCATGTGTGTTTTTATGATAAACCCTAGCAACTTATTTCAATAGCATATTAAACATATACCAACATATTAAACTAAAATAATCAGAATGCGCAAAATGAATAAAAAAAAAACGTAATTTCTGGAAATGGATTCAAATACCAGGATGCGAGAAGGATTAAAATCTTGAAAGAATGTGTAACAAATTTATATCTGATCATTAAAATCATAGAAAGAGTAAAATTTTGGTTATATAGTTTACCTTTAAAATAATTTTGCTTAATGATGCGGTTATCATAAAATGAATTTTTTCAATATATTATCAATTTACTGAAAAATACTACCTGTGTTTAAAATTCTTATAAATGTTTTTAAAATATACCTGATTTATGTAACATCTGAATGTTACGTATTTCTTAATATCTGAAGGCAATAGCCCAATTGCGGCCAAACTGAGTAAAGCTTCCAAATTTTTGGAAGAAAAGAAAAAGATGCCTTTTTTACTTCTTCTCTTTCCAGATTTTAAAAAAACTGTGAGAAAGGTCAAAAGGCAGCCATCTTTGGATAATGAATGGATTAATGAATGACTTTTGTTAGTTTTACGCACACTGGGCAATATCCCAGTGCGCGTTAATAACGTCCGTATAGTATTGACCTAAGAATAGGTTTCGTATTGTCTACTGATAGTAAATAAGAAACTTGGAACCTTCACCCTGCTCATTAACATTTGGTAACCCCTTTGGAACAGTTATTTTGGGCATCTAATCCTCGTTGAGTAGTCGAGTCTTAGACCGGGCAATGACACTTTGTTTTTCAAAAACAGCTGGTTTCCCCTTGGGGCAGTCGCTTGAGGCTTTTTATCCCCTCCGAGCAGTCGATTTAAGTAACGGGCAATGACACACTGCTATTCAAACACAACTCGTACCCCTTCGGGCAGTCTTTTAGGGCTACTCAATCCCTCCGAGCAGTCGGTTTTGTCATCTTTACCCCATTTTGGGCACTTGTTTTAAGAATTTTCCATAATTATAATTTTTTTTCACTGGAATTAACCCTAAATTAAATCCAAATTAAATTCTGCATATAATTTGAATAAGCGCATTCACAACTTTTACAACGAAAAGCGCATTTACAACTTTGTTACATATGCCCCGTAAAAGGAAATACATTTAAAAGATAAATTAATTGTGTCCAAAAACGGCCGCATTTCGACCTTGCAATACTTTTTCTTTTATTACATTGTTTAAATATTGAAATATTGCATTGTTACATGTTCTCCATGTTAATCCTATGGAAAGTTTTTTTTAAAAATCGTTATTTTGGCAGTTTTAATTTTTAAAAATCCTTTTTTAGTGCACCTCTAGGGCCTATGATGAATCTGTGTTCCAAATTTCAGCAGTTTAGGTATTTTGGATCTGGGGATCTCGTGATCAATGAGTCAGTCAATTAATCAGTCAGTCAGTGGCTTTCGCTTTTACATATGGAGATATTCATTTGCAGTATACGTAATATCATCGTTTATAAAATTGCTGTTACAAATAAAAACTGTTCTTTTGTCTAGGTTTTCTGGGTTTATTTATCTCAGCCAAATGTATCTCTTGATTTTATATCTAACTGATTTACTATCTGAATGTAGAGATTTGTGTGGATTCAGTAGGAAATTTGAGATTCCAATTAAGTTTAATTAGTTCATTGAATTTGAGGGAAAATGGGGGGAGGAGGTGGAGATAAAGAAACTTTTCTGGGGGGAATTTTGCGTTATTGGGCTTTGGGTGGTGGGGGGGGGGGGGGGGAATTAGCACTCCTGGCTTTGATTTAGCCCATATCAGTTGAGGAACTCTTAATAAAATATTCATATCTACTAAATGAAATCAATGTTTTTCCCACCAGCTTTTACAATCTCCTGACTGACTATTTCGAATTTATGACCGACCATATTCAATTCACGACTTCCGAATCAAGCCGCGACTATCTGTCAGAATAAGCTAAGCACTACGTTTGTTAAGAAGAAAACTAAACTACTGAAAATACACTTATGTTTATGCAGTCAAATTAAACGCCAAACTCGAATTTCGTGGGTGGTACTCGGATATCACCCGCGTGCACGCCCGTGGTTGAAGTTGCGAACTTTAAAATAGAATAAAGTAGACCCAAGTTAATTTGCTCAATAAACAGGTTTTGTTTTCGAAAGCAACTTTATTATTGTTCAAAAATGCAATTTGTTTGGCGAAAGTATGATAGTATACGGATGACTCTCGTTTTGAGATTAAAATGATTACAATTGCCTATTTTCATTATTTGACGTAATGTCATAGATTAAAATTTTTTTTTGTCTAAAAATAATAACGAGAAATGTTCTATTAAAAAATCAATAGCTGTTGTTGTATACGATAGAACATATGATTTTCACAAAATATTAACCTTCAAGTTGCAGTAAAATTATATCACTTGCAGTTTATCCTTTTTTGGTCCAATTTCATAGATTGAATTTTTGTACCAATATTTACAATAAAGTTAAATTGAAAAATCAGTAACCTATGTTGTAATGTTCTAGGTATAAACAATAGGATTTTCATAAAATACTAATCTTCAAGTTGGATTCGGCATATAAACACCACATACGAATCGATCAATTCGGATTGGCAAGCATTTACTTTAAGTATGTACTCCCCGCATACTCTTTTAAATATTAGGGAGTTTGAAGTTTAAAATTTTATGTAAATGCGAAAGACAGTTTCAATTGAAAATGCATTTTCCTAAAGAATTACGAATTTTAAAGAGAATGAAAGGGGGAAACGCAACTATAAGTACAACTGATTTCCTTTTACTAGAATATCTGGTCGAAAAAATACATTTTAAATATGAAATCACTGACACTTATGAGAACAGTAAACCTAATATATACTTAACTTTGTCAATGGTTGAAGTACACCATAAACGTATAGAATTCACAGTACCTTACGGAAGTTACGATTTTCCTTTTCTTGTGGAGGAGCCAGGAGACCTGCCGAAATTCGTGGCCTTCACCTATCCTTTCAGCATGGGAGTCTGGATCTTTTGCCTAGTTCTCGCAATAGCAGCAACCGTGCTTTCGAAATGGATCATCTCTTCGAAGACCTCCCTCCCCAACATCTCCTGTCGATGCTGGGCAGTCTGTTCAAACAGCCCCTCAGGGTCGAGGTGAGCTCCACGAAGAAGCTGCTCTGGTGGACCTTCTGGCTGATCTGGGCCGGCGTGATCTCGTCTCTGTACAGCGCGCTGTTCCTCAGTTTTCTCACAGTCCCTGGCAAAGAGTTGGGAGTGAAGAATTTCCAAGAGTTAGCCATCGCTGTGCAGAACAAAAGGTATAAATTTGCAGTTCCATATGAATTTAAAAATACTTTTCATGGGATGAACACCAGCGGAGAAGAACACGTGAGGCAACTGTCAAAATCGGTCGTTGAAAATAACCGGTGGAATGACATAAGAAGTTACGATTTATCAAGAATCGCCAAACACACAGCAGTCCTTACATCGCGGTTGGTAGCGAATAACATAGAATTATCAAACCACAGAGTCAAAGTAATTTCAGAGGACAACTTGTTTAACTTCTTCTTGGCTATCGGCGTGAGAAGAAACTTTTGCTGCAAAGAGGAATTGAATGTCGCAATTCTTTCCGCCGTATCTACAGGGTTAACACAAAAATGGTATGACGATATAAGCAGAATTTATAATTGGAAAAAGGAATATTACAAGGATGACTGGCCCGATGAGAGTCCCAAACCTCTCACGGTCGAGGATTTAAAATACGTGTTCATGTTACTGCTCACAGGTTATGCTTTGTCATTTCTAGTATTCCTGTGTGAGCAAATCATCCCGGAGGATATCATCAACAAGTGTATTTCTTTTCCAAGAGGATGAAAAACTTGCGTAATGAAGAAATGACGAACTTTTAAAACACGTCAAAAAAACGTTACGAGAATATTGACACCAATACGGTACTTTAGTGCGTAGTATCCCAACCACCTTGGTAGAAGTTGCCAAGTTAATTATTGCTCCGAACTCCGATAGTCCGTCGCTAGTACTTCACGGCAACCACGTGAGGCAATGATAACTTTAAAATTACTGAAACCATTAATTTACTTCAAGTGGACAACAATAAAATTACGTTAAGACCATAATATTATCCTCAGATTTTTATTCAGTAAAAAATCTTCAAACTTAGCCAAAATAGTGTTGCGATAATACGTAGGTACCATTAGTATGTATGACGCATTAATAATTTTAATTAGACACAAAAAGTTGCCGTGGCATCGGAAATATCGCGGTACCAAAAGAAATACGAGATAATCGTTTCTTAAATATATGTATGGTAGAAATCAGTATGTTGTGTTAAGATATCTATCAATAAGTACATTTACACTTGTCCCAAAAAATATTGCGAAATTCGCATGACCCGCGTTATTTCAGTCCACTTCTGCGTCCAAATCAGATATGTTTGTAATCATGTGCTATCGGCTGCAACACTCGAGCATTAATCAAGCGATGAATTAAACAAATTCCTTTTGCTCAAATATTTAGATTATGTGCCTTGCGTGGAACGGAATTGTAATCTTTACGATCCATTTTCATGAAAACTCTTAATGCTCTTTATTATAGTGTAGAACATACTTTAACTTTACACAATGAGTATTGGCACTTTGGACATTATATTATTATTATAGCGAGTGATAACAGGTATATTGTAAATTTTTATTGATATAGATGCGAAATATTGTATCGTATTAAGTATCGGTCGCATCGTCTTTGCACCTCTGCCAGTGCTTCTTACCTGTACCCTATTTTTCTTGCTTACATCAAAATAAAGATACCAATGCAATTAATTTCGACTTTCAATAGATATTTATGATTCCGGTGAAGTAGGATTTCCGGGCGTACTATAGACTGAGTGCCTAGGGCAAAGAATTCTACAGAATGTTGAAAAAGTATGTTTTGGCGAAGTATTTAAAAAAAAAATAGCAGATATGGAGACTTGGAAAATTAAAAATATATGTTGCTCTATACTGCGCCATGGTCTACCTAAACTTGAACTTTAAATTAAGAACCCAAATCAATAAAATTTTAAGAAATGAACTCGTTATTACTTAAGCTAATATATTACATTCGATTTTAGAGCTCAGCCGTGATTTGGTTAATATTATATACTTCGTTATTATTATTGTTGCTATTATATGAAATACCATTTTCTGCCCCAAAAGGGTATATTTTTTTCCTTTTGTTATATTAATTTATTTTTAACCTCTGCGGCGATGTTTGTGGTTTATTTTGTTACTAACACGCACCCAGGGAGTGTTTTATAAACCCCCGGAAGTATTGAAAACAAGCATAATTTTGATTTTTAATAAAAGATGTCTGGCATCAGGGTTGTGCTGCGTTGGAGAAGCCTTCCCTGCCCGACTGGGAAACGGAAAAATCTGATGTGTGTGTGTGTAACCGCCCATAAATGTAAGAAACACATCCTCGCGTTTTTCTTCTGCAGCGGTTGCGTTTTCTCTCTGGGACGCTACTGGGTTGATTGAATTAATTAACCAACTAATCCAGAGTCTCGGAGGAAAAACGCAACTACCACAACAAAACAACACAAATAAAATAATAACACAAATCATAACACAAATAAAATAATAATTCGAAGTCTGAAAAAAATTCTCAATCTATAAAAATCCTACGACCTCTAAATATAACTTAAGAAATATTATTCTTATCCGTTGCTTTTTAGAAAGTGCCCAGTTAAAAAATTTCGAGCTTGAGCGAACTTCTGAGCGTGAGCGAACTGGGGCACCAAGATTATCGAGCAAAATGAGCTTTTTAATAATTCAACGCACATTTCTTTTACTGAATAAAAAATAATTTTCCCCTAATTAGCTTCCACAGACCTGGAAAAATATTTTAGATAACATTCCACAACCAAATAGACTCTTATGATCCCTAAAGGGAGACGCGCAAAATTACGCAACAAATGAAATAACTTATTTGAAAGTTATTCAACATATTTTTTTAAGCCAAATATTATTAACGATTTCGATCAAATGATACATTTAACAAAGTACAGTCTACTGGAATAACTTTGACCTAAGTTATAAGGAATATAGGAAATTTCAGCATATATTTAATATTGTAAAACCCCTTTTATATTTTTTCACTTTCTATTAATAGAAGTAAGAGATTTGAATGTCCTTAGTTTACTGTTGCAACCACTTTTAATATCCTTAAATATTTTTTTTCAAATTGTGGGCACAGTTTAGTTAAGAGTTGGGGTGAGTTTGCCCCACAGTATTAAATATTCATAAAAATAAACGTTGTAACTTGTATTATGACAATGTGAGACAAAAATTAATTGAGTGAATTATTTATTCAAAATAAAATTCAAATATAAAAAAATAACTTAAAAAATAACTTAATATTTTAGTACGTTATATTTGACAAAGTACCTTCTACATTGGGTAACTTTGGTCAAAGTTTTATAGAAAATTCATGAAAAAATTAATTTTCTGCATATATTTAACGTTTTAAAATTCCTATATATTTTTTCACTTATATGTGGTTGTAAAAATGTTCATGACCTTAGTTTAATTTGATAATTTTAATATTATTAAATACTTTAACAAAATTTGGGGCAAATTTACCTTGAGTTGGAGTAACTTTAGCCCATAGAACAACTTTAATTAGACATTATAGAATCTATTGGGACAATGTGAGATTAAAATTAATTATTGAGTTTACTAAAATTATTGTATTAACTAAAATTATAATCACAAAAACGTCCAAAAGTATAAATAATAAGTGAAAAATTCAAGAATCAATGTCAGAGAATTGTGCAAAGATATCAGTTTTGTTTTGTTTGCTATTGTGATATTTTTTTAAAATGTGTTAATATTCAACTTTTTTTTTCTAAGAAAGCCTTAATTAAACCTGATGGTTCAAAATGGAAATCGGATGTTTTATAGATTATTCCATTGACATGACGCTCCATCGACGCTTTTATTTTTTAACCGACTGCCCAGCGTGCCCACCAAAACTAAAAAAAAAACCTACAAAATAAAACCGCAAGAAAATTTAAATTAAAACCGCCAACGCGCGCCAAGTCGAGAGGTTATAGATTCGACCTGTATGTATTTTTTTTTTTTTTTATGTATGTGCGCGCGGGATTTCGATTCTATTTCAGATATTTGGACAATTTTTTTTTTGTTGGATAGGGGATGTTTCAAAGGAGAGCAATTTGAAAAAAAATATTCGGTTATCCGGTATTTAACTATTCGGATTTCTTAATTAACCGGACCGTTTAAAAAAAAATATCGTCCGATTTCGAAAATTCTTTTTTTGTTGGATAGAGAAAAATCCACTTAGGCAAAATCTACAAAAAAAATAATCGATTATCCGGCTGTTATATATCCGGAAATGCCGATTAACCGGAGTTTTTTTAAACATTTTTTTCCGATTTCATAATATTTTCATTGTTTAACAGAAGTTTACAACAATGACATTTCGTTTAACCAGCATTGATAGGGATTGTTTTACAATATACATTGTTGAGCACAAGTTGCTACTTGAATTTCTTTGTGAATAATAAAAGGGGGCGAAGCCCCCTGCTAAATTAAAAACTAAAAAGGGAAAAATAAAATAATCTTTCTAAAAAAAAAAGAAAACCGACTTTAAGAAAAATGCGCTAAAAAGTAAAAAATAATTTTTAATTTTACGAATGAGTAAAAAAATTGAATTATTGAATATCAATTTTATACGTAGTACAACTTTTGGAAGTTGGTGCCAATTTACAAAAATCATACCTAAATTTTGGCGCCGATTTCAAAAAGTTGTACTACGTATAAAATTGATATTCAATAATTCAATTTTTTTAACTCATTCGTAAAATTAAAAATTATTTTTTACTTTTTAGCGCAATTTTCTTAAAGTCGGTTTTCCTTTTTTTTAGAAAGATTATTTTTCTAAATGAGTGATCCAAAAAGAATTTATGTGTCCCATTTATATGACTAACAAACACAATTTAAAAGAATTTTTTTTTTAAATATTTGGAAGTTAATATAAATCTTCTATATAAAACTGAAATCTCCAAAATCTATCCGGTTGTTTGTTGGTTTGTTTGTTAGTCAGTACAAAATAAGCCCCGTAACTACACAACGTAGAGCTTTGAAATTTACAGAATAATTAGTTCAAAAAATAAGAATTTTAACGTGACTATTTTCAAGTCTCTACGATGTTCCATTCGAATGTTATGACATTTTTTAGCGTACGTTAGCAAAGTTTCCCGAAGTGGCAACAGTAAAGGCAGTTAAAATCAACGGAGAAAACCTTCGAGCATGAATAGTAGTAGTAGAGCGAATATGACGTCATCATCGTGATGCAAACATCTCAGACCAAATCGCTACTCACACGTGACTACCTTTCAAAATTTATGAATGAAAAAACGTTCGCGATTGACTTTTGATTCGAAAATTGTAGTATATGCGTAAATTGTAGTAAAACGTTTTACGCACAGTCAACATCACCTAGACAGAGCCATGTTTAGTAGCTGTGTAATTGTTAAGTGGAACATTGACCATAGAATCTTAATACATCGACATACAAGCAACAAACTGCACAGTGGCCGTTTTGGCGATGGTTCGGGGCCTATGTCAAAGGAAAGACCCGGGAACGATGCCTCGTATTTTTAAACCACGGTCAGATTACAAGGGTTTTTTTTTGGTATTGGTTTTTGTTAATTAACATCGTACTAGAGCTGCACAGTGGGCTATTGGCAACAGTTCGGGGCCAATGTCGAAGAAAAGACCCGGGAACGATGACTCGTATTTTTGAACCACGGTCAAATGAGAAGGTTCTTTTCTTGGTTTTTGTTAATTGCACTAGAGCTGAATAGTGGGCTAATGGCGACGGTTCGGGCCTCTGTCGAAGGAAAGACCCGGGAACGATGCCTCGTATTTTTGAACCACGGTCAATGTGGAGTTTTTTTTTTATTTTGGTTTTTGTTAATTAACGTCGCACTAGAGCTGCACAGTGGGGTAATGGAGACGGTTCGGGGCCTATGTTGAAGGAAAGACCCGGGACCGATGCAATTGTATTTTTTAACCACGGTCAGATGACGCGTTTTTTTTTTCTTTCTTCGGTTTTTGTTAATTAACGTCGCCCTAGAGCTGCACAGTGGGCTATTGGCGATGGTTTGGGGCCTATGTCGAAGGAAAGACCCGGGAACGATGCCTCGGTATTTTTGAACCACGGTCAGATAAGGTTTTTTTTTTTTTGGTTTTTGTTAATTAACGTCGTACTAGACCTTCACAGTGGGCTAATGGTGATGGTTTGGGTCCTATGTCGAAGGAAAGACCCGGGAACGATGCAATTGTATTTTTGAACCACGGTCAGATGACGGGTTTTTTTTTCTTTTTTTTTCCGGTTTTTGTTAAATAACGTCGCACTAGAGCTGCACAGTGGGCTATTGGCGATGGTTTGGGGCCTATGTCGAAGGAAAGACCCGGGACGATGCCTCGGTATTTTTGAACCATGGTCAGATGACGAGGTTTTTTTTTGGTTTTGAATTTGGTATTCAATTTCATTGATTTGTTCGATTACATCAATTTGTTCGATTACATTATTCGATTTAATCGATTTCATCGACGTTCGATTTCGTCGATGTTCGACATCATCGATGTTCGACATCATCGATGTCCGACATCATCGATGTCCGACATCATCGATGTCCGACATCATCGATGTTCGACATCGTCGATGTTCGACATCGTCGATGTTCGACATCGTCGATGTTCGACATCGTCGATGTTCGACATCGTCGATGTTCGACATCGTCGATGTTCGACATCGTCGATGTTCGACTTCCTCGATGTTTGATCATCATCGATGTTCGATTTCATCGATACAATCGATTTCATCGATACAATCGATTTCATCGATACAATCGATTTCATCGATACAATCGATTTCATCGATACAATCGATTTCATCGATACAATCGATTTCATCGATACAATCGATTTCATCGATACAATCGATTTCATCGATACAATTGATTTAATCGATACAATCGATTTCATCGATACAGTCGATTTCATCGATACAGTCGATTTCATCGATACAGTCGATTTCATCGATACAGTCGATTTCATCGATTTATTCGATTTCATCGATTTATTCGATTTCATCGATACAATCGATTTATTCGATTTTATCGATACAATCGATTTTATCGATACAATCGATTTTATCGATACAATCGATTTTATCGATACAATCGATTTTATCGATACAATCGATTTTATCGAACATCGATTTTATCGAACATCGATGAAATCGAACATCGATGAAATCGAACATCGATGAAATCGAACATCGATGAAATCGAACATCGATGAAATCGAACATCGATGAAATCGAACATCGATGAAATCGAATGATGTCGTACATCGATGATGTCGTACATCGACGATGTCGTACATCGACGAACTCGGACATCGAATAAATCGATGAAATCGAATAAATCGATGAAATCGAATAAATCGATGAAATCGAATAAATCGATGAAATCGAATAAATCGATGAAATCGAATAAATCGATGAAATCGAATAAATCGATGAAATCGAATAAATCGATGAAATCGAATAAATCGATGAAATCGAATAAATCGATGAAATCGAATAAATCGATGAAATCGAATAAATCGATGAAATCGAATAAATCGATGAAATCGAATAAATCGATGAAATCGAATAAATCGATGAAATCGAATAAATCGATGAAATCGAATAAATCGATGAAATCGAATAAATCGATGAAATCGAATAAATCGATGAAATCGATGAAATCGAATAAATCGATGAAATCGAATAAATCGATGAAATCGATGAAATCGATGTAATCGAACATATCGATGAAATTGAATACCAAATTCAAAACCAAAAAAAAACCTCGACATCTGACCATGATTCAAAAATACCGAGGCATCGTTCCCAGGTCTTTCCTTCGACATAGGCCCCAAACCATCGCCAATAGCCCACTGTGCAGCTCTAGTGCGACGTTATTTAACAAAAACCGGAAAAAAAAGAAAAAAAAACCCGTCATCTGACCGTGGTTCAAAAATACAATTGCATCGTTCCCGGGTCTTTCCTTCGATATAGGCCCCAAACCATCACCATTAGCCCACTGTGAAGGTCTAGTACGACGTTAATTAACAAAAACCAAAAAAAAAAAACCTTATCTGACCGTGGTTCAAAAATACCGAGGCATCGTTCCCAGGTCTTTCCTTCGACATAGGCCCCGAACCGTCGCCAATAGCCCACTGTGCAGCTCTAGTGCGACCTTAATGAACAAAAATCAAAACGAAAAAACCTCGTCATCTGACCGTTGTTCAAAAATACGAGGTATCGTTCCCGGGTCTTTCCTTCGACATAGGCCCCGAACCCTAGCCACTAGCCCACTGTGCAGCTCTAGTGCGGCGCTAATTAATCAAAACCAAAAAAAAAAAAACTCGACATCTGACCATGGTTAAAAAATACCGAGGCATTTTTCCCGGGTCTTTCCTTCGACATAGGCCCCGAACCCTAGCCAATAGCCCACTGTGCAGCTCTAGTGCGGCGTTATTTAACCAAAACCAAAACCCCGAAAAAACATCGTCATCTGACCTGGTTCAGAAATACGAGGCATCGTTCCCGGGTCTTTCCTTCGACATAGTCCACAAACCGTCGCCAATAGCCCACTGTGTAGTTCTTGTGCGACGTTAATTAAGAAAAAACCAAAAGAAAACCTTTCCAAAATTATTTTACCATCTCGAAAATCCACTTACACCTCATCCTAAGCAATACGACATTTATACGACATATAAAATTCATTCATAAAGTATGGGATATTTTCATGAATGAACTTGAAAAAATTTATGAATGAAATGACGTCATTAGTCACGTGTGTATAGCGATACATGTTGGCCTCACTTTGATGTCAGCGAGATTATAACCCATTGTTTGCTCTACTATGAGGAATCCATGCTCGAAGGAGAAAACCGAAAATATGATATAAAATAATTATGAATCAATTAGAATGCCGGTTTTTATCCTGAATACTCATTAACTACAAAACCTAACTTTATGAAATTTACCGATAACTTTACTTGAAAAATTAGACATTTGTTGTGCTAATTTTTAAGTTTGTACGATGTTCCATTCGTATGTTATAACAATTTTAATGTATTCCATTGACTTAACATGGATGAGCATATCGTATGAAATTTAAAATAAAAAATGTCGATATTGACACTATAAAAATGATGTCATAGGTTTGGTTTAATTTAATAATTATTGAAAAACGTCTGCACATTGGGCTTTTTCTTACAATACGTATTCATTCAAAAATTAAAACAACCATCATTTTATATTAGGGAAATGGTTTAGAATTGTTTTAAAATGTTATAATTGTATATCTCTTTTGTTTTGTTTGTATACTGCAGTGTTCACTCTAGACGTTTTTTGAAGGGCGGTCCGCCCTGCCCGCCCTTTTTTCATCTTGTTAGCGCCCTCATGCCCCTTTTTTAAAAATGCCGCCCTCTTTTGAAAAAATTCCGCCCCTCTTGCCCTTTTCAGTCAAGCACAAGCGTCCTTGCTTCCCTAACTGTCTTTAAAAAAGGCATCGATTACATTTTTTTTTGTGTAAATTGGAATTAAGTGAGTTATGACAGTAGAAAAACAAACTCCTTTTTAACTACGCGTGTTGTGCAGTCGCGATGATTCCTATATTTCGAGCACGGGGAATTCTACGAATCCTATTGGTTGCATATGCCCACATATGAAATGCTAATTTTTTTATGTGTTTTTTTAAAGAGGATTTTGGGGCGTATTTGCAAAGTTATGAATTTTTTTAAAACCAAATTTTGGATTTAAGTAACCTTTTTATTAGTTTTGTAAGGAGTCTGATTAGGGATACTTACAGATTTGGTTTTTAGGGAAAACATTAATTTTTCAATGTAAAATTCGAGATAGGCCTCGAATCGTCAACACTAGTCCAATATGCAGCTCTAGCGCAATGTCAACCAACAAATCGGAACTTTTTTTATTTGGTCACGGGTCCGATGTGTCAATGGTGGCCACGCCCACACCAAACTTTTTTTTTGAAAGTGCCCTTTTAAAAACAAGAAGTGCCTTTTCAAAAACGGGGTGCCCCTTTTACTACCAACAGCGCCCTGCCCCTTTTTATTTCTAGAGTGAACACTGATACTGGTTAATTGTAACTATATTTAATTATCTTAGATCGAACTTTTAGAACAATTCTTCCAAAATGCGAGTAGTTTGTGTATAAACGTCCATTTTATTTATTTGAAAAATATTTTATGCAAGTATTTTTTTAATTGTACGAAGCTTAGTTTTACTGTGAATTTTCAACTCTATATGACTTTTTAATGTTATTAAAGAATAAAATTCCACAGATATCAAATGATAGTTGAAAAAATAAATATTTTATCTAATGTGCCAAGGAATATTTCCATTTAAAATATGATTGAAAGTACATGGTGAGATTATAATAACCGTATAATAACACCGTTTGCTAAGCTATCGCCAAGTTATAACAATTTATTTTTTAGATAAAGGGCGTCTTGGCTTTAATTTTCTGTGGAAACTTACTAAATATTTTTATGACAGGTATTTTTCGATGCAATTGCAATAACAATAGTATCACAAAATAAAAAATTTAGGTAAAATGGTTTAACAAAATGAGTAAATACCGAATTTTTAATACATTAATACGAAAATAAAAAAAAATTCTTAACATTAAATAAGTGGTTATTCTTCTGTAATAATAGCATTCATGGAAATTCTTTAAAACATGGGCATATGGACATAGTAAAAGAAAGTTGAGTAGTATTTTTAAAACATACTATTTTTGGTTGAGTATTTATGCCAGGCTGTTAATTTTATTCTAACTTTTATTAAGAATTTGAGGCAGTTTATTCGCAAAAAATGTTTAGGTTTATTCTGGCTGTAATTTACATTTTTATGTTCTGTATTACTGAGGTTAAAAATGCAAATTACTAATTAGATACACAAGTTGTTTGTCGCAGAGATTGCAAAGATGTAGCCTAAACGATACATTGGAACGGGCATTTGGAAATAGTCAAATCAAAAGTACAATACCGGGAAAAGGGAAATTTGGAATGTTTTGAAAGTTAAATCATGAGGGTTCATGATCAAATTTCTTAATTTGGTCATTTTTAAAAAATACTGTTATCTGTTTTTGCTGCCTTTTTCACTTCCATACGGCTTCAGAATATTTCTATATCAAGATTAGATTAAGAAGTTCCATAAAAATTCACTCTTGAAATTATTTCTTTAAAACTCCAATTTAATGAAACCCTACTTGATGAAATTTTTTAGAAAAACACAAAAATGATGATTATAGCGCTTTGTTTATTATTTAATTTAATATTTTTTTTCCTTAGATAAAAAAAAAATCATAGTTTTATGTAAATACTTATTCCTATAAAATACCTGTTATAATGCACATTATCTTTCAATAATGATGACAACAGTAATTAAAATTTCATCGATTAAAGGTAGCAGTGAAAACTTAAATATAACTGTAGTCATTTCCCGTATAAATTGCGGCATCAGTGTGAAAAAATAACCTTGGGTATGTACTGACCGCGCTGTATTGCGATTTACTCGATACAAGGTTGAGAGGAGGAGAGGGTAAATGGCCTACATGGTTGAAACGGCCTACCTTCCTTTACCCGACCGTATGTCATTTATACACACAAGCTGATTCCACGTTGAATTAATTATAGCGGTACACTCCTTTTCACCTGTTACAAGCCCAAAAGGGTTAAAAATCGGCCTGTAAAAAACGCGACTTTCGTTACACGATAGTATATTACTTATACCCATCAGCTAATTCCACTTGCAGTTACGCATTTTACAAATGTTTTTTATTATGGGATTTCATGCAACTATGTACCGAAACTACCCAAACCGAAAAGAAATTCGTATTAATTTCTAAAAGTATTTTTGTGCAGGAATGTTTAATTTTTAAAACTCCATACCTTATGGGAGATAAACTTGAAATTATAGGATTTTTATCGGTGTATTAGCAACCAAGTAGTATAGATATGTTTTTACTTTTTTAATTTCTAATTTATTAAAAATAAAAATATTTTAAATTATAAAAAACAGCTTTATAATTTTTTTAGGAGGAATTCTAAAATGGTATATGCGATTTTCCTTGGGAGGAGAGGAAATGTATATATTTTCTGTCATTTGTCGTTATTTTATTTATCCCCGTGCGAAGAACGGGTACTTTTGCTAGTATATATATATACTAGGAGGCTCCGCCCCCTGCTCCGCTAACGCTCCGCCAACCCCCGGAGGATTGCTACGCAATCCTCATAGTTTTGCTTCGCAAACCACTTCTCGCTTCGCTCGCTAAAAGGTAGGACACAATAACAATGTGTCCTAGTAACAATACATTTTTAATTATATTACTAAAAACTTAAGAAGTTGAAATTGTAAATTTAAATTAATATGTGAAATAACTGCGCCGAACGAAATATTAAAAAATAAACTTTCTAAAAAAAAGGAAAACCGACTTAAGAAAAATGCGCTAAAAAGTAAAAAATAACTTTTAATTTTACGAATGAGTTGAAAAAATTGAATCTTGGCATCACTACATTTTTACGCCATGTAAGTCAATATAAAATCAATTAAACTAATTTCTTTTTAATTACAAATGAAAACAATGGTACCACTGGCAAGCCTACCATTATTTATTTATTTTCCACGTTATTTCCACACCCTTCCCGCGTTTCATTTAAATTTCTAACATCATTGGTAGTTTGTTTTGGCCATAAATGACGTTAAGCTTACCATAAATCTTGCCTACAAGTGGTGTATAATTTACTGAGTTTTTACGTCATAAAAATGAAGTTCATAGAAATCTAGTTTTGAAAATTGCCAACAGATGGCGCCACTCTTATTTTTCCTTCATTGAAAGTTGGGAAAAGCGTTTTTCAAAACTTCTATTTTTCAATTTATAAGGCTTATATTCTTCCTAATTTAAGCTGACATCATCAAAATAATTATTTACCAATGAATTGAAGGGGTTAATCGTCAAAATGGCTTACATAATGGCAAAATAAAAATGCGGGCGCAACAGAATTTCGTAAACAAACAAACTGTTGCCACTCAGCATACAGAAAAACAGCGTTTTTCAATCACCGCGTAAGAGAAATATATATAAAGATTTTCCAAATATATATGGGAGGTTTTTTGCGTACGAATCATTTCTTTCCCCGCCTATGCCCCAGTTCACTCATTCTCGGAATATTTAACCTGGGCACATTGTAAAGAGTAATGGTTAACAATTAGATTATTTTTTTTCGCCAATCATTACATTGTAATTGATTTGGCGAGAAATTTCGATGCTTGCCGTGGCAACCCGCAACAATTTTTTCCCCCGGATCCTTATGGTTGTTATTTTGACTCTTTCAGTGCTTTTTACGAATACAGAAAAAAAAATTCGCTGATATTTACTTTGATATACGAGTCGGCAGAGGCAGTGATATTTTTTTTATATAACAGAGATAATAAAATTTAAAGAAAAAAATCGCCTCAGAATATTTGTTAATTCTCTTTTATCAAAATGTTATATTTTCATATAATAAATCATCACTTAATTATTGCACTAACAGTAACGAATTTTCCAAATATACACTATTTTTAACAATTTCTGAACAGTTAGTTTTTAATGTCTTTAAAATTTAGAAGTCACCATACTTATATGAACTAAAACGCATTAGTAACGCACATTAAAATGAATGGTGCTTACTTGCAATGGAATAACGTGGACGTTGGGAAAATGTCATTAATGCAGCTATATTTTTCCCAAACACACTCCGTAGCGCAGGGAAATGTCAATTGTAGGTCTTTCCTTATTTACACGACAAATATAAATGCTCTACTGCATCGATATTATTTGCCAAGTTCTGTAAATTACAAAAATCTAAAACTAAACTGACACCATTTCCCATTAATATAGACACCTAGATATATCATTTGGACAAGTGGTGTCGGTTCTAGTACAATAGGTTGCCTTATAATGAGTTAAATGCCATCCCATTTAATTATATAGCCAAGGCAAGCGCCACTTAGCAGCCAACCCTCCCATGTGCTTCAACGGGTCCCCAGAAACGCAGAGCCAAACAGTCAGTATAAGATAAAATGTGTTGTGAAAATAGTTGAAGATTTATCTAAAATTCTTAAAAATACTCCATTTTACAATTCGTCTTACTTTCAAGGTATGAGGTACAACTTACAAGCTACATCTCTTTATAATTTTTTTTTAATATTATAAAAGTGCTTAAATAGGGAAAACAGTTTATCTAATAGAAAACAACTTTACAATTACAAAAAATTGCGCGGGCGTCAGTGGGGTTAAGCTGGGAAACATGTTCTCACGCTTTTCATCCGTAGCGGCTGGATTGGTTGACTTCCAGTGTCTGGGAGAGAAACCAACCAATCCGGCCATAACATGGATTTCTAAACCACTATAAATATAAAAAATGCGTTTGCTTATTGAGAATGGCTTCAAACCTCATCTAGAAATGAAAATGTATGAAAGTTTTTGAAACTGGGTAAAGGCGCGAAACATGACCTTCCCATTTTTCTTCTGTGGCCATTGCGTTTCGAATCCGAGACGCTGGATGAATTGGTTGGTTAATTCAATCAATCAATCAATCGTCCAATCCAGCGCTTTGGAAGGAAGACGCAAAAGAGCCATCTCGGGTCATCCTCGTCATCTGACCATCGATCAAAATGACGAGGCAATGTTCTCAATTCTTTTAGGAATGGATCTCGAAACGTCGAAAATAACCCATTCTGCAGCTCTAGTGTGACGTTAATTTAACAAAACAAACCGCTCAGGGAGGGCAAACGACAACAATCGGCTCCCCGATTTTTGAACAGAGTCGCTGTTGCTGTAGGCCAGCCAGTATGACGATCTCCCATCCACATACAAGCAGGCCGAAGTATGAACTGCGACCCTCTCCACCGAATATGAGGACACTCCTGGCCCTCTCGACTAGAGGTTGAAAGTAGTGCGTGAAGCTGCTATTGAACCTCAAGAGTGTTTTTCACACCTGCTTCTTCACACCCAGAAACAGGTGTTATTTGAGAAGTAAACTGTTCATTGCAAACCCTTTAAATTGGAAATAAAACTTTGTTGGCCATTCTAAAACTTATTTACGAACAATTAACCAGAAATTAGTATTGTATATTTTGTCGAAGAATGTTTTTCTTTTTAGCTAATGCCATTGTCAGATTACTAATGAAACCTCACAAATCTGTTTGAAAATTGGTGTATTTTTACATGCTTTTATTTAACTCACACTGTCTGGTGTGATGTGTCCTCAAATCTTGTAACTCAATTTAAACCCACTTCTAATTGTCATAAAAATTTGAAACTTGGCATACATACGTAATCCCGATGACAATACAATAATTAGCCATAAAATTGTTAATTACTAATTAATTCTAATTACTAATTAATTCTAATTACTAATTAATTCTAATTAATAATGAATTTTCTTTAAAATCGACAAATCTGGCGAAAGCCAGACTCGAACTCATGATCTACAAAAATGACGTCAGATGAATGCGCGAAAAATTATGCGCAATGATCTGGTTTTGCTTCAACAGAAAAGCTTTCCGTCGCCATTTTGAATATTTTTAAACCAAATGATAGATGTTTATGGTAATAGTTTCTTCTTCAATTTTATTATTGACAGAACTGTCCGCTATTAAACAATTTTGGTTTTGTAAAGCACATTACTAAACTCTGATAGGTTATAACTTCAGAGGAGTTAAAAGTAGAAGGATTTATAGGAAAAAAATTAATTTGTGTAACAACAAACAAGTGAGTTACCTATTCATTTAATTTGCATATAGCGATGTTTATTGCATTAGTTTAATTTTTATGATATATATAGATGAAATAATTTCATTCGTTGAGAAAACGACAATAAGTTTTTAATATGTTTAAAAAAATTATAGTAAATTCCTAGTGTACGGTGCCCCGTTGTCGCCAAGTCCAAAAATTGGCGCCAAGGTAAAAATGACGTTTTTTTCTTGGCGCCAAATCAAAATGGCGGTTTGGTTTGGTTAATTAACGTCTCACTAGAGCTGCACAATGGGCTATTGGCGACGGTTCGGTGCCTATCTCGAAGGAAATCCATATCGGGAACGAATGCCTCGTATTTTTGAACCATGGACAGTTGACGCAAAATGGCGGACATTACGTTGATCTGGGAAGTCGATCATGGTGCTTACAGGCGATCCTTCGGACAGTTGTTTGGGGCATTTCGATGGCACTTTTAAGTGCTCACGCGTTCCGCGTGCTTAAAAGATGCGCGGCAAGCCTTGGGCTTCCCCGGACATGATCCGAGGGCGTTTTTGGTAACTCGAATGACAAGTGTTCCTGCTCATTCCTCCAAACATTAGCCATGAAACCGTCCAAACCATAGAAATCACTGATGCAATTCGCAATCTCAAAATAAAAAATGCCCAAGGAAAAGAGGGAATCACCAATAAGATGATGAAAAACCTTCCACCCAACTGCATCGCATATTTCATACTCCTTTCTATTATTGACAGAACTGTCCGCTATTAAACAATTTTGGTTTTGTAAAGCACATTACTAAACTCTGATAGGTTATAACTTCGGAGGAGTTAAAAGTAGTAATTTAACGTTATGATCAAATAAAGGTAAACTGTTAAATAATTTATGTAGCATGTTAGTAAGTGGAATTAATGTTTGAATAAATATATGCTATAGCCTTGAAATAATTTAAAGAGGTTTAATTATACAAAGCAATGGTAATATACATGTTTATATAACTAAAAAGCAGAAAATAAAATATATATAAAAAAAAAAACTTTTTAAAGCACATGCTTTTATCAAATGTACTAAAATGCAAAAAATAACCATTCTATACTTCTTGAAAACTGACTTTTGTAACATTACCTTTTCCTCCACTTGCCCCTTGAATTCTTTTCTCTTCAACTACTTTGAAATATGTTGAATATACTTTTGTTGGAACCGACTAAAAATAAAATTATATATATATATATATATATATATATATATATATATATATATATATATATATACATATATATATATATATATATATACATACATATATATATATATATATACATACATATATATATATATATATACATACATATATATATATATATATATATATATATATATATATATATATATATATATATATATATATATATATATATATATATATCATTAAATTCATTGTGGCGATCTTTTTTTAAAATACCATTTCGTGCTGGTCCCGTGAGGAATCGTTGTATTAAGGATCTCCTGTGCAAGTAATTCATTATTTAATCAAGGGAAAGTGAATTTAATTCTTATGTGTATTCGTTTATGCGAATCAGTGGTGGATCCAGAAAATATTTGAACAGGCCACAAATCTTGACAACTAAAAATTGACTCACCCTTTCAGAGAATTTAGCATTCTTGGACCAGTATCTGTTAACCTTCGGTATATATCGAGTTGCCAGGACTGTAGTCATAACAGATTATAATTTTCGACATACTACAGTGAAACCCACTTCAACTACACAGAGCGTCTGCTGATGTTCACATCGACGAAGTCCTGTCCACAACTCTTCCAAATTTACTTCTCGTGTGAATGGGTGATCTACACAGCGGCGACTGCACACTTTTGCAACAGACGAGAGTGGTTCAGATCATTGAAGTTGGTTTGGTTGGTTGTATGGGGTTTAATGGCGCAAGGGCCAAATATGGCCAAGCTGCGCCAATCAGATCATTGAAAAAGTGTCACGGCGACTCGAGTGCTGGTGGGAAACAAAAGCGGTATTCTGGAGCAATAGAGTGGGGTCGGTAACCCCGAGGATCCGTCGTCGGCTGGAAACCGTTGCGAGTTCGAATACGGCTTAACAGGGAGGAGAGAGGGCCTCTATTATCTTTGGGCTGAAAGAGACTTGACAAAAAATGTTTACAAAATACTGTGATCGGAAGATTGCCAGATTCGCTACGAAGTAACCATTCGTCGTCCGAACTTATCTTCCAATTTCTACGACGTGTGCAAGGTTATTTTTAGGCCACGGAGCATGTTAAATATGATCTGGGCCCAATGCCATGGCACTTATTGAGGTTGCGTCGGATGCCAGCTGAGGTATTATCATCGTCATATGACCATGATTCAAAAATACGAGCCAGTGTTCCCAGGTTTTTCCTTCGAGATAGCCCCCGAACCGTCGCCAATAGCCCACTGTACAGGTTTAATGCGACGTTAATTTAACCAACCGACAATGTTTGAAATCACGAGGCATAGTTTCTGAGTTTTGGTTTGATTATGTTCACACTAGATCTGCACAATGGGCTATTGGCAACGGTTCGGGGTCTATCTCGAAGGAAAGACTCGGGAACGATGCCCCGTTATTTTAGAACCATGGTCAAATGACGAGGGCAACGCCTGAACTGGCACCCGACGCAACCACAATAGGCGTCAGGACATTGGACTTTTAAACTTTTCCATATGGTTTGGTTAATTAACATCGCACTAGAGCTACACCATTGGCTATTGGCGACGGTTCGGGGTCTATCTCGAAGGAAAGAACATGGAACACATCCAGATTCATACATGCAATTTTTGTGGATGTTCTGGACGACATTCTAGTATTTTGGAAGCGATATTGGCAACCCTCCGATCCCAATATCACTACTTTTTTACTATCCTTAGTCAAGTCCGTCGCACAGGTTCGAACCGGGAGCCCTTTGATTCCCAGCAGACGCATTAATCCACACGGTCACGGAGGCCTCCAATGTTTCCGAAACTTTCATTTGGAACATATCTTGGACCGCCGCCAATTGCCCATTACATAATTTTAATGCGACATTAATTTTTACCCAGTTGCTCAGTTGGTAAGGCGTTCAACTACTGATCAGAGGATTGGTGGTTCGAATCCGTGAAATGGACTTGACATAGAAAAGTAAAAATCTTGCGATCGGAGGGTTGCCAGCTTCGCTACAAAAATACTAGAAAGTCGTCCAGAATGTCCAACAAATTATACTGGCGTGTATACGGGACTGGTGCACGATAAATCTGATCGGGGTCCAAAGTCCGACGTCTATTGAAGGCGTTGGGTGCCAGTTCAGGTGTTTCCTCGTCATCTGACCATGGTTCTAAAATAACGGAGTGAATGTATGAATGGGGTATGAATGTGTATGTGTTCCCGGGTCTTTCCTTCGAGATTGACCCCGAACCGTCGCCAATAGCCCACTGTGCAGCTCTAGTGCGACGTTAATTAACAAAACAAAACCATTAATGTTTAACTAACTAAAAGCTATTTAACCTATAAAACTTCATGACGTTTTGCGCATCTTGATTTGGTTGCGAAGTAACAATACGTCGTCCGAATTTACCTTTAATTTCTACGACTTATATACAGGACTGGTGCACGTTAAATCTGATCGGGACCCAACGTCCTGACGCCTATTGAGGTAAGTCGGGTGCTAGCTCAGGTGTTGTCCTCGTCATCCGACCATGGTTCAAAAATACAAGGATTGTTCCCGGGTCTTTCTTCGATATATCATCCGAACCGTCGTCAATAGCCCAATATGTAGCTCTAGTGCGACGTTATTTAAACAAACTAAACCAAAGATTCAACAAATGATATTTTTTATCAATTGGTACTTTATAATTTTAGTTTCAATTTTTAAATTTAATAAAAGAGCAAAAACAGTTTATTTTTAAATAACTAGGGGGCTCAGTCCCCTGCTCCGCCAACCCCCGAAGGATTGCTACGCAAATCTCTTTAGTTTGCTTCGCAAACCAATACCGGCTTCATACACTGTAGACAATGACAATGTGTCCTAACAACAATACTTTTTTTAGTTATATAAATTATTACTGGCTGTGCCGTCACACAAATTTATTTTTCGTATGTTGAGACATGAAATTTCCCAACTTAACGATCCGAAATTCCGAACTTGAACGATTAAAAATTCCCAACTTAAGGTCGTCGGGTATCAGCTGAAGTGTTGTCCTCGTTATCTGACCACTGTTAAAAATATGAGGCATCGTTCCCGGGTCTTTTCTTCGAGAAAGGCCTCGAACCAAAGCGTCCTTGATGTAGTAAGTAAATACGTACCAATAACAAATCAAGGGCGCTTTGTTCGAACCAACGCCAGTAGTTCAATGTGCAGCTCTAGTGCGACGTTTTTTAACCAGACCACACTTAACGATTCGAAATTCACAACGCAACAGTGCTAAAAAAATTCCCAGTTCCAACTTATAGACATTTTCAGCTTTTTTTATAGGTAATATTAAACAGTTCTTTCGAAAGTATTGTTGTCGCACGCATGTTCCAATGCAGTGGTCCGTTTTGAGGTCTAATTTAAGTTTCATCTTAATACAAGTTGGGCAATTTCTAGTCTTCAGTCGCTTTCATTTGCTAATAATATTAATTTGCCTGAGGCATAAATTTTCCCAACTCAGGGATTTTTAAAACTCGAAATTCCCAACTTTTACCCCCCCCCCCCCCCTCCACCACCACCACGTTGCCGCCGTTGTGGTGGGCCTGATAACTGGAAAAACTCAACTGTAGAACTGCTTCAACGCAATTGTGCTCATTGAAAAGCGAAACACGTGTAAACAAACAAAGCGAAACATGTGTAAACAAACAACAGCATAAACGCGACAAGCATAAATAGGCCTAATCGCCAAATTATATTATATAAAGTAAGATAATTGAAAATTGGCACTAATAATAATTCGCCGTTGGCAGCCAAATACATGTTGGCATTTTGCCAATGTTGGCATTTCGTTCCGAAGTATCTTTTAATAATATTTATAGTACTTCATATAAATAATTACATCTAATTTATTTTTTAAGATAGAATTTCAGTGTTGATATCATTCAAGAAAGGAAGATTTTATGAACATAACTATATTTTTTTAACGGGAAAAAAGTATACTTTTAAACTACTTATAGCCCAGTAGAGATAGGATTTTGGCTTGCAAAAAATGGAGTAGTTTTGATTTTCGGGTATGTTGTATGTATAGACCCCCTCGTCAAAAATCCAAGTTTTCGACCTCCCACCCCTTGTGCGTTTTCCGCCATCTTGAAAAAAACGCTAAAAAAAGGCACTTTTTGAAGTTTTTCCTCAATAACTCTCTTCCAGTACATTTTAGGTTAAAAGTCACAATTACAATTTTAAAGAGCATTAAATTTCCTACAAATTTCATGTATAACATATTGGAAAATTCTGAACATGTACTGAGATATAGGGCCGTAAAAATCTATAAAAATTTCAAAAAAATGAAAAAAGTCAAATATGTCGTCAGTTTTACTTGAATAACTTTTTTCTGTGCAGTTTAGCGTAAAATGCATAATAACCAATCTTGTAGAGGATTAAATTTACTACAAGATCCATACCAAATATTTGTAATTACTACGAACAGATGCCGAGAAATGTTGAAATAACAATTTTGGTAAAAGTTGGTTGTAAACTGCAAATATCACCCTTTGTTGAATTTAGTATTCCTGAAAGTAATATCTTTAATCTATTATGTATGTAATATATACATGTAGTTCACGTATGTAGTATATGAACTTGCATGCAATACATGAGATTTATGTCAAATTTTGGAGAATACATGAAAAACACAAATTTTTAAAGCATTTACAAATACCTATATTTAAACTTAATACAATTTGAAAATGCATCTTAACTTTTGTTTTAATGATATATACAAAATCTCAAATTAAAAATCCATCATAAAGTTTTGTTGTTTTAGCACAGGTGTGCTTGATGTATAAAGTTCATTACTTCAACCAATAGGCAGTAGATCGTCAAACTCGTCTTCTTCCATGTTCAATTCAACCTCTTATGCATTACTGCTGGACTGGAATCCACAATGAAGACATACTACGGAGCATAGAAGCCCAGCTTTTTTCCAGCTGCATTTGTTATCACAAGTATTTTTGCATTGGCACGAAATCATGTTAAGCAATGCCTGTTGTGCTGGTTCTTTATTCATTGGGACTGGAGTTAGGCCACCAATATCCTTCTTCCTGCCCCATTTGAGAGCGTCTTTTTCATACCCCATCCAGGTTTGAACTTACAGATAAGTTCTACATGATATTGAACTGCATCCTTAGTTGGATGTAGTCAAGCCAAATTGAATTTTGTGTTCGTAGCAGCTTTAGAAAAGCGAAGATATTGCAACTCATCTATAGAAGTGTTTAGGTCACCGCCAAAAAGGGCCACAAGGAAAGTTTCAGTGGCTTCCGTGATGTTTTCTTTTTCTGCAACTGGATCTTTGAAAATGGTAATACTTTCATTGTGGAATACATCACTTTCTAATTTGCTACAAAACTTCATTTTCCCCTACCCAAATAGAGCGGAGATTGTATCGCAGCCACTTATCGCATGTAGAAAAATAATGTTTTCCACAATATTTTTATATATTTTGGAGTACAAGGCATCTGCCATGTTGCTCCTACCAGATTTGCAAAAGAACACATTGTCTGGTGCTAAAACCCGTGACCAATACTAAAAGGTCAATGTATTCACCAATAACTACAACAGATTCGTATGCATCTGGGATCACAGAGGTGCTAGGAGTAACAGAAATGATCATTCCCATTGCATGAAATGTACCTTCTCCATTCAGAGTGTTAACGTTGAAGTCAGCTTTATCAAAAATGAATTGACAGAATGCCTTTTTCTTGAGGGTTGCGTCCGCATGAAGTACAGCAGATAGCTCAAATATAAAAACTTCATTATAACTGGAAGAAAATCCCAAGGATGATAATAAGATGAAGTCGTGATCCAAATTTCTTGTACAAATAAGTACCTACTCCAGAGAGAAGGGATGACAAAAATGACCGTGATCTTACTGCGGCTATCACTGAATGTGACAATGTCACATTCAGTCCATCCAGCTGGTCTTTCTTGTCTTTCATAATCACACTTTCCATGAAATAAAGTAAAGAATGTGGTATCACAGACTTCACATCCTGAAGGAAGTCAACTGAAGGTGTATACACACTATTGTCATAAACGTGAGAACGAATGTCTTCTGCGATGACGTAAGCTGCAACCTGAAGGATACGAAAACGTTCTTCTTCCAAGTTTTTTTTCCTTTCGCCGTACCAGTTATCACTGAGAATTTTGTAACTAGTCTTTTTGAAACATATCACTGATGTATGGGGATGTGAGTCAGCAATCAATACATCATCCCAATATTGTTTCCGAAGCCTCGCTTTTATAATTCTCATATCTGGACGAAACTCTCCTTCAATCTGATTAACCAAGTCTTCAAATGAAAACTAGCACCAGTAGAATCGGGTAGAGTGAAAATGTGTCGAAGTATTTTATGCGCCCATTGGTTCCCACATGCATTGACAATACTCAAAATTGATTCTTTCATGGACAGTTTTCCACACAAAAACACTTTATCACGTCTATCCAAAGTGTATTTTTTCTGCTTCTCCTCGAAATCCTTAGGTAATTCGTTTCCACAGAGGAACCAGTGATGTTTGAAAGTGAAAACACATTCATTCAACGATCTACGGGATGGTCCAGGCGCAGTCTGAGAAGCTGCCCTTCGGAGGTAAGCTGCAATCAGCTTGTCATTATTAGTTCTTTTGGCATGAAGTATGAACCCTGACTTCGTTCACATTATTCAGAAAAGCAGAATGAGTTGAAAGTTTACGCTTTACACTGGACTCACGTAATTCGCCTAGCTCTTTCACTACGAACGTTTCACCTTCACTCAAACTTTCAGCACAGATAAAGCACACAGTTCCATGTAAACTCGACATTTTGAACAAAAGAGCACACACTACAGAGCTTAAAAACAAAAAAAAACGAGCGAACACAATAGAACGAGAACCGAAACTCCTACAACTGGAAATATGTAAGAGAAGGAAGGGAAAGTACGCGCGACATTGTTATTGTTATTTCAACGTTTATCGGCATCTGTTCGTAGTAATTACAAATATTTGGTATGGATCTTGTAGTAAATTTAATCCTCTACAAGATTGGTTATTATGCATTTTACGCTAAACTGCACAGAAAAAAGTTATTCAAGTAAAACTAACGACATATTTGACTTTTTTCATTTTTTTGAAATTTTTATAGATTTTTACGGCCCTATATCTCAGTACATGTTCAGAATTTTCCAATATGTTATACATGAAATTTGTAGGAAATTTAATGCTCTTTAAAATTGTAATTGTGACTTTTAACCTAAAATGTACTGGAAGAGAGTTATTGAGGAAAAACTTCAAAAAGTGCCTTTTTTTAGCGGTTTTTTCAAGATGGCGGAAAACGCACATGGGGTGGGAGGTCGAAAACTTGGATTTTTGACGAGGGGGTCGATACATACAACATACCCGAAAATCAAAACTACACCATTTTTTGCAAGCCAACCTCTTTTTTTGAGCTATCTCTACTGGGCTATTAGAGCAATTTTAATTTATCCGTCGGTATAATACGCGTAAAATTGACGATTATTTCAGACATTTCGTCAATTATTTAAAAATTTATAAATACAAAACTAAATGGAAATTGCCCACACGCTCTGGATCATTTGTAGCCAATAGTTTAATCTGTATCCCTAATTTTTTATTTATTATTTTGTTGAAAATTGGAAGACAAGTATCCAAAAATGTATAAATTGTTTTCAAAATTTTCTAAAGTCATGACTTTAACATAAAATAACGTCTAATATACTGATCGTATTGAAAAACAAAAATATTCATCTTATTACCCAAACATTTATTAATAAATTGGCATAATTTCATAATTTTAGGACATTTACTTTTTGAGATGCAAGCGGAACAATGAGACAAAAAGTCGCAAATTAAAATTTGTTCGAAATATCCGACATTTTTATCCTTCTTCGTTATTTTTTATACCTATCTTAATTGATCATATCTAATTTAATTGTAAAGATATAAATATAATCTTTATAACATCGGAAAAAGGAAGTTTTAACGAGCATTAATATATTTTTTTGAATAAGAAAATATGTAATTTTAAATGACTTATAGCAATTTAGAAATTACGTTTCAAAATTGAGGGTGAAAAAACTTCAAAAAGTGGAGCGTGTTTAAATGTTTAAAAAATTTATAAATCCAAAACTAATTCGAATTTTAAAAAAATGCTTACTTGGATTTTCAGTTCAAACCTATTTGTACACTCCCTAAAAAAATTGGATCTCTCCTCTTAATAGTGTTTCAGAAACTCGACGGACAAAATTATTTGTAAGCGAAATTTTATCAACGACGAGTTTAATATTAAATAACTTATAAACTAATAACAGTATTGGAACAAAAATATATTCTTCTTATTTATCGAACATTTCTTAACAAATTCACTTAATTTCGTAATTTTAGGACTTTTATATTTTGAGATACGATCTGATTAACATTGAAAGAACTGAAAATTCCCCCCTAGGGCTTACTTTTTTTTAAAATAGAGAGAAAACACAAAAAATAATTCCGCAGAAGAAGATTGGTTTTCACCACAGATTGATTTCGTTTGTTTACTTCGTGTGTTGTTTACCGATAATTTTCATTTCAATGCAAAAAGTGAATGCAATTTTTAAAGGGATTTATTTTAATAAAGCATTTTTAATATTGCGAATAATAAAAAGGAGTTTTCTAACATTATTTCTTTTTGATCTCAATATATTGTTAATTTTTTTTAAAGTCAAACTCAGAAAAACAGATTTTCATTACCTTTGATATTGATTCACGAAAATTTTAATAATAAAATGTTCCGAAATGAAATCGATATTTTTTGTAAGAAGAGGACGAAAGGGGGAAATTAAACGTATAAGGACGTGAAACTTCTTTAACACTTCTTTAACTTCTTTAACACTGCATTAATTAATAATGTTAGTAACGCCATTCGAAATGACGGGCAATTGCATTAAAATAGCAATTAGAATAGAATAGAATACACTAGAAGATTAGAATATCGATTTGAACATGTTACTAATGCAATGTTAAATTTCAGCTGTATGGGGTAACGGGATAGAAACACTATGTTACGCTTTTAGGGAGATCAATTCCGAAACTAAAACTCTTTAGAAATGGCACGAATGGCATACATTTTATCTTGTTTGATTAGGAAAAATTAGACACCGATGCGTGTTAAATCTTGAAATAAAGCAAATTGCATTCAAGGAGTGAATGAGGGGGCACTGCGTCAAATGGAACAGCTTGTTTATCATTTTTATATTGGCGATATTGTTATTGACACCCAACCTCTATTTCTGTAATCTGCTGAAATGTTTCACGTAAAACCTTTCGGAACGTGCTTCGACACAGTCGCACCTGATTGCTTTTTTTTAAATTTTAATTAGAATAAAAAAAAATTTAACTTATATTTAAAAAATTCTATTAACATTTTAAAAAGTTGTAGCCAAAAAAGGTGTTAATTGTATTCAGTGATTGAAAATTATTTCATCGAAGTTATTCCGCGATTATATCACACAAAAGACATACAAATCAAACCTTTCGGAACCTGCTTCGATACAGTAGCACCCAAATTGCTTTTTAATTTTTTTTTAATTATAATAATATTTTTTTAACTTCCATTTAAAAAAAATCTATTAGCATTTTAAAAAGATGCAGCCATGGAATTAAATATTTTAAAATGTGTTAATTGTATTCAGTGATTGAAAAATATATCATTGAATTTATTCCGCGATTATATCATACAAAAGACACACCGCGACGAAGGAAAAGGAGACAAATGAACACAAAGGAGATAAAGGAGACAGATACACTGTCTTGTTTAACCACTGCCACTTCCATTCTAATCAATGAGTCGTGGCCAGTGTGTGCTTAAGTTGAAGATAATTGAGAAAATATTTTAATTAATGTGAAAATGAATATTTCTTTTTAAAAGATGAAACGGCGAACATTAAGAATGAAATTAAGAATTTTTTAAACTAAATAGTTTATGTCGTAAAGAAATAACTGTTTATTCTTTGGATAAAGTGCGTTTTGGCTTTAATTTGCTATGGAAACTTACTAAGTACTTCAATTTAGTCAGTTTCATCTTCTGAAAATACTAGCTGTGTTCAAAATTCTTATAAACATTTTTAAAATATAAATGAAGTATGTAACATCTGAATTTTACGTATTTCTTAATATATGAATCTTACGTATTTCTTAATATCTGAATATTAGGTAATTCTTAATATCTGAATATTACGAATAACTTATCTGAAATATACATGAATTACGTAATAGCTGAACAGAATTTTTGGGGATCTCCACAAGTTTTAAATGACCCCGGTGTTGATGGTCAATTAATTACGGCTCGAATCAATACGAAAAAGATCAAGATGACTTGTTATGATGTAAGAAATAAATGTAATAAAGTTGCGCTTTTCGATTTCTTTTTAATTCATAAAATCTGTCGTCACTTTAAAACAAATGATCGCACCGATCTGCAATTGGTGTCATTCGAATCAGCCTTAAAAATACATATGAAATGATTACCCAGACAAATTAATTAAATTGTAATGGTCTATGGTGATCATTTCGAAACTGTCCAGTTTTAATCCCATTCTGATACTCAAAAATGTGATAACTTATTTACTGTGGGTCAGTACACCATGTAGAGGAAAACAAAAGTTAATAAAAAAAAATATATTGAAATTTTTTCACTGTTAAGCTATTTTTTGTTGTATACATCGACCCGATATGGGTAAAATGTTGAAATTCTCCAAACTTTGACCGCAATGCTAAAGGGACAATAATTGCCAATGTCGACATTCCTTTTCTAAAGACAAGTTTTCCCACACAATTCTATTCCAATTATTATTATTTTTATTATTTTCATTTAGAGAAATGGGTAAAAAATTGAAAATTTTCAAAACTTTGTACGTAATGCGCAAGAATCAAACATTGATCGATAACGATTTTTTTTTTTTGTTTTTGTTTTTGCATTTGACTTCTAATCTACCAAAGGCAAGTTTTCCGCACTATTACATTTCGATTTGAAAAACTTTTCTTTTTCCGACACACCCTAATGTATACGTTTCAATTTTGTTTGAACATAAAAATGACGCAAGAATTTTTTTTTTTTTTTTTTTAATTTTACACAGATTTCACTTTTATTATGGACACAAATTTATCCAACAAATACATAGAAAATATATCATCAAAATCAGAAGTTTAATTATTTTTTGTCTCTTGCTTGTAAATTTAAGACTCTTTTGAACTCATGAAAACATTGTACTTAAGTTACCTACTTTATAGATTATCGGACGACTGTATGGGATTGAGTAAAATCTTTCTTTTTGGTCCATAATCTCATCCCCAAGTTTAGCTATAAACTTCATTTTTTCGCACTTTAGGCCCCTTTTTGTTAATACGACTCCCAGACACCGGGGGTCCGCGGACCACCTTTTGTGAACCATTTTTCTAAACTTCCGTTCACTCAATTTTAGTGGGTTTTTTTTGTAATTATAAAAATTATTCTTATACAAAAGGTCAGTATAAAATATGTGTTTTATTTATATACAATAATCTTTCAAAACGACTGTTTTTATTATATTACAGTTATTTTCATTTGCAGCGTACGTAATATCATCGTTTATAAAAAGGCTGTTACAAATACAAACTGTTCTTTATTCTAGATTTTCTGGATTTATTTATCTCATCCAAATGTATTTCCTGATTTTATCTTTAATTTACAAAATATAATATAGAGATTTGTGTAAGTTCAGTAGAAAATGTGAGATTCCAATTTTGTTTAAATGATTCACTGGATTTGATTGGAAATGTGGCGGGGGGGGGGGGGGGGGGGCATGGAGGTAAATAAACTGTTTGGGGGTATTTTGCGCCATTAGGCTTTTGGGGTGATGAGCACCCCTGGCTTTGGCTTAGCCTGTATCTGTTGAGGAATTCTTAATTAAGAAAAATATTCAGATCTAGCAAATCAAATCAGGGGTTTTCCCACCAACCTATTAAATTTCCTGACTGATTATTTCAAATTTATGACTGCCCAATCAAGCTGCGACTGCCTGTCAGAATAGGCTAAGCAGAATAACTGTGTTTGTTAGAAATAAAATTAAACAACTGAAAAGAGACCCAGTTTTCTGCGGTCTAATTAAAATGCCAAACTCGAATTTCGTGGGTGGTACTCGGATACCACCCGCGTGCACGTCGATGGGTGTAGATGTGACCTTTAAAATAGAATAAAGTAGAAATAAGTTAATTTGTTCAATAAACAGGTTTTGTTTTCGACACCAACTTTATTATTGTTCAAAAATCCAATTTGTTTGGCGAAAGTGTGATAACATACGGATAACATTTTCTCGTTCTGACATTAAAATGATATCACTTGCTTATTTTCATTATTGGACGTATTTTCATAGATTAAAATTTGTTTTTGTATTAAAATAATAACGAGAAATGTTCAATTAAACAATCAATAGCTTTTGTTGTTGTGTACGACAGAACATATGATTTTCACAAAATATTAATCTTCAGGTTTCAATAAAATTATTTCACTTGCAGTTTTTCCTTTTTTGGTCCAATTTCATAGATTGAATTTTGAGTGCCAATATTAACAATAAAGTTAAATTAACAAATCAGTAAACAATGATGTAGTGTTCTGCGTATAAACAATAGGATTTTCACAAAATATTAATCTTGAAGTTGCATTCGGCATTTGAACACCACATGCGAATGATTAATTCGGAATTGCAAGCATTTATTTTAAGTGTATACCAGCGCATACTCTCTTAAATATTAGTGGATTAAAGTTTAGAATTTTCTGTAAATGAGAAAGGCAGTTTCAACTCACAATGCATTTTCCTAACGAATTACGAATAATAAATAGTTCGAATGGAATAAACAAGACTTTGGTTTCAGTTGATTTCCCTTTACTAGAATATCTGGCCGAAAAATTACATTTTAAATATGAAATCACTCCCACTTATGAGGAAGGTAAACCTAGTATATACTTATCAAATTTAGCAATAACTGAAACGAGCCATAAAATGATGGAACTTACAGTACCCTACAGAAAATTAGATTTTACTTTTTTTGTGGAGGAACCAGCAGACCTACCTAAATTCGTGGCTTTCACCTATCCATTCAGCGTGGGAGTCTGGATCTTCTGCCTAGTTCTCGCGCTAGCAGCAACGGTGCTTTCGAAATGGGTCACCTCTTCGAAGACCTCCCTCCCCAACATCCTCCTGTCGATGCTGGGAAGTCTGTTCAAACAGCCCCTCAGCGTCGAGGTGAGTTCCACGAAGAAGCTGCTCTGGTGGACCTTCTGGCTGATCCGGGCTGGCGTGATCTCGTCTCTGTACAGCGCGCTGTTCCTCAGTTTTCTCACAGTTCCGGGTAAAGAGTTGGGAGTGAAGAATTTCAAAGAATTAGCCGTTGCGGTGCAGAACAAAAGGTACAAATTTGCAGTACCATATAAATGTTATCGTATTTTTCATAGTGCGAGAAACAGCAGGGAAGAACACGTGAAGCAACTGGCGAAATCGGTCATTGAAAATAAATTGTTGTTGTTTGACATTTTTTCTTACAATTACGAAAGAACCCCCCCAAAAACAGCCGTCTTTGTAGATCGGATAATGGCGAATAAAGCAGAATTTTCAAACCACAGAGTCAAAGTAATTGCAGAGGACAATTTGTTTAGCTTGTACTTGACTGTCGGCGTGAGAAGAGACTTTTGCTGCATAGAGGAATTGAATGTCGCAATTCTTTCTGCCGCATCTACAGGACTAATACAGAAATGGATAGACGATGAAAGCAGGATTTATAATTGGAAACAAAAATTTCGTGAGGATTACTGGCCCGACGACAACCTCAAACCTCTTACGATCGAGGATTTAAAGTACGTGTTCACGTTACTGCTCATTGGTTATGCTTTGTCATTTCTAGTACTCCTGTGTGAGATTTTCATCCCGCGGCGCATCGTCAATAAGTACATACTGAACTGTTTTCCTTATCCAAGAGGATAAAAAACTTGCATAATTAAGGAATGAAGAATTTTAAAAACCACATAGAAAAACGTTACGAGGATATTGATACCAGAACGTACTTTAGTGCGTAGCATTGCAACCACCTTGGTAGAAGTTGAACGATAGAACTCTTAATTTTGTGTTCAGATATCTATCAAATAAGTTCATTTACAATTGTCACAAAAAAATTATTGCAACATTCGCATGATACGCGTTACTTGAGCCTACTTCTCCGTCCAATCGGATATGTTCGTTATCATGTGCTATTGCCTGCAACACTCGAGAACTAATCAAGAGATGAATTAAACAAATATAATATGCTCAAACATTTAGATTATGTTCCTTGTGTGGACAAAATTGTAGTCTTTATTATCTATTTTCGTATAAACACCTAATGTTCGTTATTTTAGTGTAAAACATACTTTAATTTTATACAATGAGTATTGGCAATTCGAACATGATGTTATTATTATAGTGAGTGATATCTGGTGTATTGTATATTATTATTTATATCGATGCGAAATATTGTATTGTATCAAGTATCGCATCGTCTTTGCAACTGCCAGTGTTTCTTACCTGCACCATGTTTCTGTTGCTTACTTCGAAATAAACATAACAATGCAAATTATTTCGACTTTCATTATATCTCTATGTTACAGGCAAAGAAGTCCAGGCATTCTATAGAATGACTAGGCCAAAGCATTCTATAGAATTTCTGGTGTTTTCATACAAAGTATGAAATAAACATTCTTTTAATCTATCATATACTTTGAATGGACAATCTATAGAATGCCTGTACATTCTATAGAATGACAAATACAATTTAGGCAAAGTATGAAATGATATTCTTGAATCTCGTTATTATGATATCACTTAGATTTTAATCTTTTAAGGGTGATCAATTCCTACAATATAACTTCATACCAAACAGTACGATTGAAAAAAACTTTTTTGATGATATTTTTTATAGATGGGGTAAAATGGGAACCCTATGGAATTTTTCGTATAAAAAGGCATTATTAGAACAAACTTCTAAGTCAAATTAATAAATTGATAAAATAGAACAAATTGTAACATTTAAATCTTTAGAAATCAATATATTGATTATTAATGAACTGTAGTTATTCCTAAAAGCTAGCTGTAATTCGCCATTCGCCATTTTGAAAAACCCACTATTGTATTTTTTTTATTTCCTTCGAAAGAGAATACCTTTTAATATTATTCTTGGTTTGCTTTGATTCAGGTACCTCTGATGTATTTACGCTATTTTTAATTTGTTCCGCAGACGGTTTTCTTTTATCTGATTTAAAACCCTATATTCGAATAAAACAAGCAAATTGCTGCCATTTTTTCTATTGAAATATGTTCTTTTTTGATAGTTTATTTGAAAAATATCGGGTACGAAACTTTTTAAAGTAACATATAAACAATGTTAAATATATTGCAGTTAATCTTTGTCATTTATAAGCTTCGAAATTCATATTTTTGTGAAATAATTACACATTTGACGAAGGATATTAAATTTTTACGAATTTCTTATTCTTTAACATTAATAAATCGAAAACACATTTTCCCCAATTTGCAAAACATTGAAAAAAAATTAGAATTTTTTCTATTTTTTTTAATGGAATGTGTTAAAAATATTATATTATATCTATACAAATCCCAGGAATATTTATATACAGAAATTTTTATGTATCGAACTATTACAAATATTTTTGTATACTCAAACAAATCGACATTCGGATTTGAATTGAAACACCCAGAAATGTAATTTTTTGCTAAAATGTACTTTATTAACGAGTTAAATTAACAAAACAAAAATAAAATAGACCGAGATCAAAATAGAAGTTTCACAGTGAATAAATCAATATTTAATTTTAGAAAAAACCATTGCCCCAGAATCCATTTACCCTAATCTTACAATATATCTTGTTTTATAAGATTGCAGGAAGGATTGAAATCTGCTTTAATTGAAATAAGCTTAATAAAATTTTAAAACTTCCATGCGAACTTGTCGCACAATTTCTTTAAATAACCAGTAGACTTTTATTTGTGAAGT